>CM036255.1:3267500-3472500 GCA_020698575.1 Bostrychus sinensis | reverse complement strand
TTATGAATTCAAGATTTGCTGCGTTCCTTTGACTGACATTGTGGAGGTGTGGTGGGGGTTATACAAGTGTGAGAATTTCTCTGTGCGCCATAATGAAATCACTCCTTGCTCTCTGATTGGTCCAAAGTGTGCAGGCCCCGGTCACGTGTCTGCGTTCTTTGGCTTCGGAGTAAAATGGCTTTGGTGTAAATCTCAGCTGTATTGCGGTCATATATCACCGCACCTCGTAAAAACGACACTAAGGATTCTGGTCCAACAAATCAGAGACTCTCAACAAAATATGAGTTCTTTTATTGTGGACGGGGTTCGGGCTAAATATACAGCGAGGGCGGCTCTGTTCCCAAACGGAGCTGGACCAGTTGCAGAAGGCTGTGGTAGCTCGGTCAACAGCGGTGCTATTACTTTTGCAGGACTCTACGGTGTGCGTAATGGCTCGTACTGGGGCCCTGTGGTCAGTCCGGGCTTTGGCCAGAGCCGGGACGCGCACCAGCAGAACCTCGACGCGAAAGAAGCGGACAGGCAGCACCGGATGTACCCGTGGATGGCAGCGTCAGGTACGTGCTCCTGACGCACACATGAAGAACCAGACTGGGCAAAATATAGGTCAAGACTAAAGCTACTGTAGTATTAGGATTTTTTGTTCTGAACAGTGGAAACAAACATGTATCCTATAGGGAAGCTGCAATGCTGTTATTATGCTGTTTTTTTTCCTCTAAATTGTATCACTGCACTCAGTTATGACTGGTCATTGCACCGCTCAGTCAGCCATTTTTATCTTCTATAGCCCATTCTCTAGCCTTACTAAGTCAAGTGATGCATTTCTACATCATAAAGAAAATACGTAAAATGTATATTTTGACAAGGACTAAACACGCAGGAGTGATAGAGTCAAACAAACAATGTACTTTTAATAACTAATCATAAAATAGAGACGTAGCATATCAACATACATTGATTCATTTATATATCCTATAACTACTGATAAGTACTAATTAAGGATTAATAACTTAAATTGCCCTTTGCAAAGTATTTCTTTTAGATTATTAAGGCCCGTTTAAAACTAGTAATATTATTTTTTGAGCGTTACATGGCCAGGAAATGTTACAACAACAATAATAGTGGTAGTAGTAGTAGAAGTAGTAGTAGTAGTAGTAGTAGTAGTAGTAGTAGTAGTAGTAGTAGTAGTAATAATAATAATAATAACAATAATAATAATAATAATAATAATAATAATAATAATAATAATAATAATACATCATGTATGGAAATAGTTTAATTATTAATACAAAATAATTACATAAATCTTGCTTGACAGTGTATTAAAGCGGTGCTGGAAATATTTATCAAAAATAAATAAACCTCCATTAACACTTTTACTGTTATAAAAAAACAAAAACAATAATAAAATAGGAACGTTACACGATAGGCAATAATACAAAGTAGCATTCTGCACAACTGCATATAGTGAATAATACATCATAAACGATAAATATCTCACAATTCTTTAAACACTCGAATATACTTTGAACATACACGATGCAGCACATGAGAGATAAAACATTCTTTCCAAATGCCTAAATATTACCTACCGTAGCTTTAATTTCCAATGGTGCAATGAAATCGTAAAAGTTTTATTGCGCAACTAATGAGTGCTGCGCCATAAATTCATTTGGCTTCTGTGTGGACCTTGCCGCTGGGGGTTTTCTGTGCTCTTCTATTACTCTCCCAGCCTCTTCTCCCCTCTGTGGCCGTAAAACCAGGCAGCATCCTGTTGTGTAAATCACCCCCGAGCTTCTTCTTCTTCTCCTTCTTCTCCTTTTCTTTCTAATTGTGTCCGCAGTGCAGAGAGGGGGTTGAATGATATTTTGGTGTAAAAAAAACAAACAAAAAAAAACAAACTTGTCCGTGCGCATAGCTCGGATCGATATGCAGGGGTAATATTGTCGGTGACATAAAGCAGTCAGGTGGATTTAGAATGCGAGCGATTTGGAGCCCAGAGGTTTTGTGTGGGGAGCCTTTAATTGGAAAGGCATGTCTGTCACACAGGAATGAGACTAAGCCTTTAGAATGTCTTGAAGTTCACGGCGGTGTAGTATCTATCTATCTATCTATCTATCTATCTATCTATCTATCTATCTATCTATCTATCTATCTATCTATATATCTATCTATATATATATATATATATATATATATATATATATATATATATATATACATTCACATTTTGCTGGGCACAAGTATTTTGACAAATTAAGTAGTAAAAACAAATATGGATATGGAAATATGGATAGATTAGACAGTGCAAATCAAAATATAAATGTTTAAATGTTTTTGTAGGACGTTACATAAATCGATTTGAATGGTACAGGTCTTATGCATCAGACTTTTAATAAAATGGCTTCCGTCCACGCTTGTCCTTTGTACTGGTTGCCATAGAGACCGAGAATTTCATGAAGCTATACGTCACCTACAAAATGGCAACGCTCATTCTAAAGATGGACGTGGAGCTACTTTTTTTTTTTTTTTTTTTTTTTTTTTTGGCAAGTCTTTTTAAAATAAATAAATAAATAAAATCACAGACACTAGTGTTCTACTCGAACCTTATCTCTCTATCTTACCATTTTGATCAGATTATTACGCATGCGCCATTTAAATGTAACATATGTCGTCATTTCTTGATGCGTAACTTTAATCCTTTACTCTATGTAAGATATTTTGCCTGCATTCAGGATAATTTTAAACATTTCAGTATGTCATTAAAAATGCATCAAGGACATAAGAGTCATTCTCTTTTTAGACATATTTTTCATCTCAAGACCTGACACGTTTTGATTGAGCCTTATCTAAAATCGTTCTGTATACTTATTTTTTATTTTCATTTTGTTTGACCTTTCTTCTTCACCTTGCGCAATTTCAATCTTAATTACCATACACAAAACATTTCTTTACAACATGACAGACACGAGCTACACCCACTTGCCTATTTACTTTTATTCAAATAGCATGTAAACATGTTGCACTTGCCCATCTGTCATTTAAGTTTATTGTTATTTTATGATTACATTAATAACGCTTCATTATTATGTGTCATTTCTGGCCCAGATCCGAGCAGAAGACGCGGAAGGCAAACCTACTCCAGGCACCAAACCCTCGAGCTGGAGAAGGAGTTCCACTTTACTCGGTACCTGACGCGCAAAAGGCGGATCGAGGTCTCCCGCACGCTGGGCCTCACCGAGAGACAGGTCAAAATCTGGTTCCAGAACCGGAGGATGAAGTGGAAGAAGGAGCACAGAGGAGCCTCCAGTCCCGAGTGCAGTCCCGGGGAGATGAACGAGGACACGGGGACGCGGAACAGCTCCACGGCGGAGGATTCAGCTGATCCTAGTCTGAATACAAGGGAATAAGGAGACAAGGACAAAGGAAACACTCTGTTAGTTAAAACGTGTTAGGAATGACGCGTTATTGCACTAGAGCTTCTTATGCGTAATTTAAATTGTAAAAGGTATCGATCCATTAAAAGTAATAGCTTCAAATGAAGGACCAATAACCATTAGCACTCAATTCACACCTACGCGCTTCACACGAGCCACTTATACGCGTGCACGTTTATCAATGCACTACTGAATACGCGTTCTATTAGTGCACTACCTAACACCTTTATGATCCCACTAACTTGCATTTTATTGAATATAAATGAATTTAAAGGAAATATTTAGACCAACTACTGTATCTTATCTGCGTGCCTTATGTTGTGTGTTTGTTCTAAATGTGAATAGACTATTTACACTAATGTGCCTGTTACAACATGTCCCAGGGTTATTAGGATAATGCTACCTCTAATCCCTGGTTTACGGGAAGTAAACATGCCTGAGATGAATCTGTGAGGGCTGGAAGATGGAGATGTGGACTATTGCACGCGGAGCAGTACAGGAAATGCCAATCAACACTTTATTCCAAAGCCTAGTGCTTGAATGGTGTGTTTTATGCGTAAAAACTAAAGATGCATGTGTGCAATATATAGGTAAGAAATTATGGTAATAATTAAAGAAAAGTGTTCCATATCAAATAAAGACCTTGTAGACTGTCATGGCTACTTACAGAACTGTAACAAATCTAACCCAATATACAATAAACTTGATGGATAAAGTATGGGATTTCATAATAATAATAACAAATAATGACACCAGCACCACACTTTGTTGTACAATACTGTTCTCCAGGGGAGGCAGTAGCTCAGCTAGGCAGACAGTATGTATTTCTTAGTATGATTGTGTGTTTGGAGATGGTCGGAGGGGCCGTACGCGCAGATTGGCAGCCATGCTTCCATCAGTCTACCCTAGAGCAGCTGTGGCTACACAAGTAGCTCACCCCCACCAAGTGTGACTCAGAAGTGAATGAATAATAATAAATTGTAGTAGTAAACATATATTATTAAGCAAGCTAATGGTAAGCATTTAAATAGTCAATAACAGTATAAAAGAGACAATATATACAATAAAATAATTATAAAAATTGTCAAGATTTTTATGTATCTTTGATTTGTACATTATAAAAGGGTGTAAATAAATAAAGATGATTTTAATAATCGCTGTTTATTATTATATCTATATGTTGATATAAATTACATCCACCCAGATCACAGGACATCATTTTACAATTAGACTTTGTCATTTGCCATTGGCTACCATTGCTCTAATAAAGGTATAAGCTGAAGTTAATATTCTGTCGTAAAGATAAGCTTTGGCTTAATGTATTCATCAGTTAACATTTATTCATATGTATCCCTTTACAACACCCAAGGTGACTAAAGTAAAATTAAAGATAAATCATAATAAAACCACAAAAATTATAAAAATATAGATACATTGATAAGTAAAATATAGATACAATGTCACAGCATTACTAAGTGTTAAAAGACAAGTTTGATTTAAAGACCAAAGTCTGTAAGGGCGCCCAGTTTGGGTGGCTGCTATAATGTTGTCCTAATCCTGCTCATTAAGCCACCTGACCATTTTAATTTAAGTAGTGTGCAAGAATTTGTGTCCAGCTTGTTTTGAGCGGTTTACAACTGTTGTCTTTCAGCCGAGCGCACGTTTAAGAATGAAATGTTGCCCATAGGTCTTCATTAGTTCGATGTGGTGCGCTCTGAGACAATGATAAACAGCGTTTTCGGGGAATGCAAGCTATGAGGATGCGAGATGGGGCAGGCTGCGGCAGAGGGAAGTGTGACTGTTGAACTCTGCGTTGCCTCTGTTCCCTGAGTAAAATGGCGCCGGGCGGTGACCCTCCTCCCTGCTTCTCTCCCTTCTCTCCCTTCTCCCTCCTCCTCCCTCCTCTTTCTTCTCTCCTCTGTCCCCCTCCAGCTCTGCCTCATAAATCCGCTGTTGTTTATGAAAATTTACAACACCGCTCTCCAACTTTACGACTTTCCTCTGTCTTCCATTGGCCGCGGACCGGTCACGTGTCCCTGGCGCCGTGAACATGAACTTTTTATATATAATTTCCAATAGCAGAATAGAGCAGGCTCATTTTAAAGCGCTTCGACTCGTGAGGATGTTTGGAGCAGTAAGATTCAAGGTTTTCTCCTCGGACTTTTATCCGAACAGCACCGGCATCGATATGGAGTGGATTTTAAAGCTCTTTTTTAGGGGACTTGGTGGATGAACCGATACGTCACTGACCCACAGGATCCCTGGAGGTGTCCTAGGGGGGCTCATGATGCACCTGTCCTGCGCACTATTCGCGTTTTCTGTCATGGTTTCATCCCAGGACGCCAACCTCCAGGTAAACTTGTCTATTGTATGTCTTTTGTACGCGCATTTTTTTTTAACATTCACAAACATTTCACCCCAGAGTTTAAGCCTAAAGAAGTCCACTGCTCTTAGCTACAACTGATATGATTTTGAAAATATTTCCGCATTAATAGATAGAGAAATTGAATCAAACGTCTTGTTTTAAGGTTGCTTTCACGTGGCTTGGTATCTGTTGGCACATGTTGTCAACAGAGCCGAGCCTTCGTCTGTGGAATCATTTTGTTAATAAGACTGGACATACACATGCAGTTTGGCGCCCTCTTGTGGAAATGGCCGTGCATGGTGGTTCTGGATCTGTCTGGTTTGCGTCATGGCTGCGGCGCACACTGACCTGTTGACGAATGTTAGCCCAGGAACTGAAGAGACGGGGACCCGGTACAATGTATTTCTGATATAGTTTAATCAAAGCATGAGCTAATATCAAATCCTGTTGGTATCCTATAGCACGTATGAGCCACAGAGCTGCATTTAAGCTAATTCCTGCATCTGTTTTTCAGAATTTTAATTCATAATGCCGTTTCTCATGTTTTTAGCGTAAATGTTTGTTAACACACAAACACACACAAAATCCACATAATTACGCATTTGTAAAGCATTAATAAACATGAATTCAGCCATGAATAAATGAACTAGCTAACTATATAAATGCTGAAATGTGATTTATTGATGTGCTTTTACAGGAGGTTAAATGAATCAAGACTATACACATAACACTGCTGTTTATAAGTCAATTTTGAAGGAGTATTGCGTTTTAAATAATGAAATACAAGTTATGACAAAGTGGTGCAAAAAGTACAAAGGCTATTTGTAAATGTCAAAAAACAACACAAACAGCTTCATAACTGCTGTGCCAATGTACGCCAAATTCATGTTTTACCCATTGAATAGGAGTTGATGCTATTATTACCTGTGGACTGAATAATGGATATAGTAGATAAGACAAAAAATAGCACACAATATATGCCTTGCTTGCTGTACGTACAAAATCCAACACCCGAGTGATGCCTAATGCCACAGATTAAAAACGAATTAATTCACTTTTGGCTCCAAGATTTCTATTTGCAACAGCATGGGTTGGCATCAACTTTGAAACTACCCTACCTTTTTTATTTTTGCCTTTGGCAATCATACTAGGTAAGTGCATACAGTCATTGTTTCTGAGAAGCCCCTTAAAATCTACTTGAACTGGCACTAAACGAAATGTTTCTGTAAAGCCCTTCGAGAGAACCGCTGTTGTGATGCTGAAGAAAATGTATTTGAATATAAAATGTAATTGCACAGTACTTCTTGTCTTGCGTGAGTTACATTTGATGGCTATCTTCTCTCTTTTCTCATAGCTGAATGTTGTTTTGTCAGTTCAGTTTGGCTGGTTAAAATTATTTTAATTAATAATATGGACCAGAATCATGTGTCTGAAATAAAATAAACAATAATATGTTTATGTTATCCACGTTCTATTATTCTTTTCGAGTATTCCATTCCCACTGCCCTATGCTCAAATGTTGCTCAAGTTGCCCTGTTTTGACATTGTTTTCTACAAAATATGAAAGCTCTTTGACTCTGGCCACATCAAGCTGCGTTTGTTCCACCCGTGCGTAATTGTCTTTCTGTTCATTTACTGACATTTAATTTCACCGATGTCATTGGCTTCGCGCGTCCTGTGTCCAGTGCGTTTTGCGTCGACGCCTGTAGAGTGCACTGCCCTCCTTCAGATGGTGCAGTGGGCTCCCGTTTGTTTGGCCCCTGTTTTCTCTCACACATGTATTTCCTTCCTCTCTCTTGCTTGAGTTCAGCTCTGGGTGTGTCCCATGGTCCGAAGGAAAACATTTCGTGGGAACTTCGTCGCCATTGGCCAGCCATAAATCAGCTGCGCTTTAGCCCCATGCCTGTAACCAGGGTTGTACGAATAGTGCTTGGATGCCTCATGGCCGTGCGCTGCTGCCGCTGTAAAGGGCACACATACCTGTATCCAAATAATTACAGTCTAATCCATCTCGGCACGGTGTCAGAGGCGCAGGATCGGGCTTGTGCCGCTGGAAAGTCAGGGCATTAGCGGCAAACTAAAGGACAAGTCAGAGCTTTCAGGGATGCCGGCGCCATAAAAATTCCTGAAGAAGAAAAACAAACGGAGAGAGCAGGACGAGGTGGTGTGGCTTAGATACACACCCCTGTTTCCAGCCGTATACGCAGGATATAAAATAAGGCAGTTTGCAACATTTTAAACAATGGCACAGTTGAGACCATTGCGCACAGCAAAAAGACGAACTGAGAGCATTTGAAAATAAATAAACTGACGGATAAAGCTTTGTACTTTTGGAAACGTTATCGGTCAGTTTGAAAACTCATACAAAATTGGTGCTTTTTTGTATATGAGGCCTATTAATTAAAAAATAATAATATTACACAAGCGACACAAGCACTTAGGGTTTAATATTTCCGTATGGAACAAAGTAATATCTGAAATTGTAACTGACCTATCCGACCTTGGCCTGTGTCTTTTTCTATGCAACATTATGTTTCGCTCATTTTTAATGGAATACAAAGATGGTGCTTCCCAAGATACATTTAATAGCTCACATTTACTTTAGAACTTAATTGATGCATCAAATGGTATGTTTGTGTACAGTTTCTTCGTCTTAAAAAGTCTACAGTAACATTTTGATGCCAGGTCGACGCCGCATTTTCCAAATAAAACCTACGATCTGCTCACAAACCCGCGCGTTATTCCCATGTACATTGACATATACTGAAAAAGAACATTGCAAACATATACTCTGTAATTTAAGACAAAATTCTCAAATGGTATGAGAAACAATTTTAAATGAGGACAAAAGGCCGCACACAATATTGTGGCAGGTTTCCTCCATCACAAAGACTGCAACACGTTAACTTGTCTTCATATAAAGACAATAGTGAACGCGATTATTTTTGTTTAACGTGACACAAACGACTGGTTTTGTGCGTCATTACGAGTTCAGTAAATTAAAGTAGAGTTTACAACCAAGACAATGATTGTATGGGCACGATTATGGTCTGGGCATGAAACATGATATCTTAAAGTAACACCAAAAGCGTAGAGACAGACAACAAGGACAAAGCCACTGTATCTACTCCAAGCGTTAGCGTTTGATTGAACTTTCTTATTGTTTAATAACTAAATATTTCGTTTTCGCTCTTATTTTTGGAAAGCCCTATTGGCTAAGCTTCTCCCAACTGTTATTTATCATTATCTCTGTGGTAATGTGGGGGTACAAACTGTCTGGAATGTGCTTTTATTCTATTATCCACACGCTATTTCCTCTCATAGCCCCATCA
This sequence comes from Bostrychus sinensis, assembly GCA_020698575.1. Lineage (NCBI taxonomy): Eukaryota > Metazoa > Chordata > Actinopteri > Gobiiformes > Eleotridae > Bostrychus > Bostrychus sinensis. The sequence continues at coordinate 3,463,369 of CM036255.1, read as the reverse complement.
TAACGCGCACAAACAGATTCTTTTGCATTACAAGGGCGCGCTCGTCTCTCTGCGTGTTGTATTGTTCAGGAGCCGCAGTCGCTTTCCTTTGCCGCAATGCTCGTTAACCTCCCCGTGACCCCCTTTTCGATTTTGCGTCAATGCCCCAGTTGCGCCAGAGGATGGCGCACCGCGACAACCCAAAACTTTCCATCGCTCTGCCTGAGTTGGGCTCGAACGTGAACGCGCCGTCCTTTAGAGCACTTCGAACCCCTCCCTCCCCTGTGCGCGAGTTTACCTCTGGAGGTCACCGAGCAGGATTTACGACTGGTCAACAAAAGCACGTGACTCTCCGCCGTAGCCCCATATTTGGATGCCTACGTAAGAGCGAAGAATCAAGTCCATGTCCCACTCATTTCCATAATTCATCATAAATTGTGCTGCTGAGGGGCTGCTATAGGACGCGCTAAAGCATAAGAGCCACAAATCACTTCAGAAAGCGCGCGACTTTATGCGGGTTTTTACCTGAAATAAACGACTAAAGGCAAAAGGAAAAGCAAAGGTGGAACTGTCAACAAATGAGCTCGTATTTTGTGAACTCATTTTGCGGACGTTATCCCAACGGCGCGGATTTCCAGTTACATAATTATGGTGAGACTGGAGAGTACAGGGACTCGTCGGGAATGCACTCGAGCAGGTACGGTTATGGCTACAACGGGGTGGACCTGAGCGTGGCGCGGGGGAATGGCTACTCCCCGGGTCCTTCATCCACTACGCCCTCCATAGACCCGGGCAGGTACGCGCAGAGCAGCCACGTCTCTGCCACAGCCACTAACAACACCTCCTCCCCTCTGCCCCTGTCGTCTCCACCGCCACCCCCTCAACAACCGGAGCCGCTGCCCTGCGCCTCTTCCGCGTCCCAGGCCGGAGAGGCGCGGGGGCCGGGGAAGAGCTCGAGCATGGGCAGTCCATCGCACGGGGCAGGGGTAGCAGCAGCAGCAGGAGGAGGAGGAGGAAATATGTTGCTGAACCGGGACTGTAGCGTGGCCAAAGCGGCGGCAGTGGCGAACTTGGACGAAGAGAAGCCCGCAGGGAGCGCACCGAGTACCCCTCAAAATGTGACCGACAACACACAGCCTCAGATCTACCCGTGGATGAGGAAGCTGCACATAAGTCACGGTAAAGTTTGTGCTTTTGTCATCTTCTTATGTCTTGGCTAAAAAAAAGCCTACTCAGAAATGTTGACAATTAAAGAAAACAAGTTAACATAATGTACTATGGACACTATCTCTTTGAAGTAGAGACTGTGAACAAAATGTTTCAAAATTAGCTTCTCTTAGCGATTATAACAAGATTAACTAAGCATTCGGTTTTAGAAAAAAAAAAATCCGTCGTTAGATTTGTGAAGATAGCACACGTAAAGTAGGCTTTAAATGCAAACGATTTATGTCTTGAATAGTTATATATATTTACTAAGCCTTAGTTAGCGATTTAACGCCATAAAAGCTCTCTCTAAAAGGTGAAAATTAGGCTTCACCTAAAGCAGGTATGCGGTTCGAAAGGTCAAACTCATCGTTATTCTTAAAAAGCTTGATAAAAGCGAATATATACCATAAACACTTCAACGTAAAACAGCGCATTTTAAATATGTGTACAATCTGTGACCTATGTGACACGATGGATTCAAAAGGCGTTATTGTGAAGGTTGAATCAACATGTTGGCCTCTGATTCAGCCATTACAAAAGGCTCCTTAGATCCAGCTTTTTTGTGCCACAAAATGTTTCATGTCAGAGGGTCCGGACTGCTTGTGCTTTGTTCAAAAGCCTGGGGTGTTTTCATGACCCGCATGCCCTGCTGGATATGTGTTTTGTACATATTAAATAATTTGCAGTGTTTAATGTTCAATCGCTTTACATCACTTAAATTAGATGAAAACGTGCGTAAAATCCTCTCGCAATTGTAACTTGTGGTTTGTTGCAACTTGTAATGTAATAATATCTACAATCCTACAATAAAAATGCTTGACTTATATTGTAACTCACTCTATCTGCATAAGATAATCAATGTATATTTTGTGCGCAATTGTAAAATTAGATTGCGTTTTATTGAAATTACCTACAGTTTATCTAGTGTCAAAGCATGCGTAACGGCCTTGCGTTGTCTTAACTTTAAATTAACTTTACGCCAATAATGGCCACTGGGATAATCAGTTCAGCAACTGCAATCAGCAAATTACATTGGTGTTTGAGTTTAGGATAATTCACTGCAATTTGCGAAGTTAACTTAAAATCACCCTTATTTTGCTGCCTGCTATCTTAAATTGCGCGCCAACTTTGTGCCAAGGTGTAGAAATAAAGTGGATTTTAATATAAAGCTATTGCGCATAATAACTTGTAACTTTAAATATATACCAAGCATGTGCCAATATTTACTTATTTTAATGTAATACAGTGAACAAAATCACAGCTAAAAACGAGCTTTTTTTTCCTGTTTTTAACTCGTTTGATTGAACTCTAGTTGCCGTTTGTAGATTAAAATCTGCCACAAAATGTCTTAAAATGTGTCTCATTGTGTCCTAATCATATTTTTTTTGTTTCAGATCTGTCAGGTCCGGACGGTAAACGAGCTCGGACAGCCTACACGCGCTACCAGACCCTAGAGCTGGAGAAGGAGTTCCACTTTAACCGCTACCTGACGCGCAGGAGGCGGATCGAGATTGCCCACGCGTTGTGCCTCTCCGAAAGACAGATCAAAATCTGGTTTCAGAACCGAAGAATGAAGTGGAAGAAGGACAACAAGTTGAAGAGCATGAGCATGGCAGCAGCGGGAGGAGGCTATAGACCTTAATGCACCTCCACTATCTCCAAAAACTCATATCCACTCATGTAACTATGAGAAAATATGAATGTCATGTGATCATTGTGGTCCAAACAAGACTGTGACCCGAACTATAATTCTTCACGTCCATTTCATTTCAAAAATGTTATATGATTTCATGTGCTAGAATTTGTAGTCCTTCCGTCTGTTTAAAAAGACTTGAAAACGTAAAATTCTTATTAACAGCGAAATAAGATGTCATGTATGTCATAATGTTGAAGTCCACGAGACTTGGGACCCTTAACCGTAATGTATACATCCAACTATATCACTTCTACGTTTCTTTTGTATGGCCAATGTTTAAAACTAACTAGATGTCTCTACGAATTTCCTTTTGTTGACATTACTGTGTAAAAATATAGTTGTCATAAGTTTGTTGTGGTCCAAAAGAAACGCCCTAAATCCAGGGTTAAGTGCAGAAGAGGGGACCCCTCTCTTCCAGTTGTTAATGTACAGTATATGTCCAACTATATGCGCTTTAATATAATGTTCTCTTTATGTTTGCGGTTTTAACACTTACAAGATGTATTTAAAGTTATTCAAAAGCACTTGTGTCCTAAAAGACACTTGGAATGGGACAGCGTTTTTTGCCCCCATGCCTTCGCGTTTTTAAATATACATTTTTAGCAATTAGGATATTAATGAAAACAATACCTGATTTTAGTTATAAAAGCCAGCTAATAATTCAAATCTGGTCAAATTTACTATACTAAGTCAAATTCTTTTAGCAGTTACTGTCCGTAAAAACAGCTGGCAACGGTTCGTCCAACTGTATTCCTTCAACATAAATTTTGACTGTCTAAAGTCCGAAATGTTATATATTGTTTTGCATTCATGAAAATGTAACTTTGTTTGATCTAATCACCCATATACGTAGCATTATAGATTTGCAGTTATTGTGCGTAAAACACCATTTTCTGCACAATTTTACGAAATGTTGTTAGATAATCAATACAAGTAGTTAAATATTTTGTAGGTAAATGTTGACCATAAAACCTCGAATTATGTACCAGACTGATTTTAACGTGAACTATATCTGAAAGTGTCACTATGAGGATGAAAGGCCCCAAAACCATTGTTATCCAAAATATGCTCTCCCTATTTTATGCATTGGAATCATGGATTGGGCCCTTAACTATATCCATATTCATAGTTTTACAATACATTTATTTTGCCTTTTGTGGTATGTGACTTGTACAGTTCTGTAGACTTAGTACAAAATAAATCAACGTATGTTTAAATTATTTCTTGTTCAGGCTAAAGGTTGAGATGTATCCAATAAGAACAGGCTCATTATTATTAATAATAATAAGAAAACAGTACGCCTTTCTTTGCCTTGGTTACTCTGTAATTTAGTGTAAATGTCTGTATTTATTTGTTTGTAGTCACGCTTCTTCGAATATAATAACCAGCAGGAGTGTGGTTTTGTGTGCGTTGTCTGGACAAGTCATTCTTTGTACACAGTTTCGATATTGTTTTATAATTTTCTGCTGCGTAAAAGTGTTAGCGCCATTTTGGTTCATGGATGGTCTCATTGTAGATGCCATTGGCTTTTATGTACTGTGTGTGTATGTGTGTGTGTGTGTGTGTGTGTATGTGTATGTGTATGTCGCGTACGCTTTTGTATTTTTTTTTTTCAAAGACTGGAAGTCAAGAATATATGATGAGATATTAATAATAATAACAATGATGATGACAATAGTGGCCATTATAATAAACTTTCTACTTGAATGTCTGTGTGAAATGTGCGTACTTTTTCAGACTGGCCTTTGACTTCGAAGTGTCCCGTTTACTTCTTGACCTTAATCTAACCCCAAAGTGACCCTCTTCTCACCTGAATAAATGTGAAACTATTCTATATGCATTTTTAATATATCAACAGGTCCCCATTGTATCAAAGCGTCTTTTTGGACTCACCTTTTGCAGTCGCATGAGGCGTCCCTCCCTGCACAGACCTCTTACTTTCCCCTCGCTGTAAACTTTATTGGAACCCAGCGAGCTCGTGTCTGTGCGCGTGTGTGACATTTGGCTTGGCTAAATGAATGGCAGCCTTTTTTGTGTCTATGAATTAGATCGTAAAAATCCTCCAGAGCGCGGCCAGATAGGCTGCACTGGCCATAAAGCGGTCACGTGGTAGCCATTAAAGTAAGTTTTATGGTTTTGGGGAGTTGACAGTATATTGCACATAACATATAATCTCGGTGACGGCCGAGGCTTGGTCTGATTCTCACTTTGGAAGGGCTCTGGGTCGGGATTCGTGCAGCCTGAAGGTTTTACGCCGCGTGTCCTGGTAAGTTTTTGACGCACTACACGCTCCAGAAACAGGCAGAGACAGCGCGTTATTGTATTCTCTCCCTGTATCCGTTCTTATTAGTCCATTAGAGTCATTTGTCAGGAGCGCAGCGCTGAATTGGAGCTGGTCTGGGCAGATGTTGCGCAGGGTTGGGTCCGGCTCATGGCTATTTAATTGCTTCCTTCCCTCGTTGTTTGCTTCCATCTGTGGTGTAAGTCATAATCCGTTTTTACATGTTGGATAATTAGCTCTAAGTCCATTTCCACCCCCACAAACTTCGCCTTGTTGTCGTTTGGAGGATTTCCAGAACACGAACCATAAGTTTTCTCACTGACAGTTACCTCCTAATCTAGGCTAATCCGATGCCAGCGAGTTTTTGGGAGTCCCATGTTAAAAAGTTGTTGGCGACTTAAGATAGTTGTAACACTGTGCCGAGTAAACACGAGCTGAAGTGAGCAAACAGCAGCAGCAGCAGGACACTGTAAAAGGAATTCCGTTTTGTGTCCGCCACGTCATTTAGGTTTCAGGGTTGAAAAGTTCAAGCCAGTGGTCACTCTCGCTTTGTACTGACCTCTGTCCATATTCGGCCAGGATGGGGTCAGACGCACTCGAGAAAAGACTTTTCTTTTCAGGAAAGAAAGTACATAGTTTGTGTTTTTTCTTATACAAAGTCTAGTTAGTGTTTAGTTACTTGAGTTATTTAAGTTTTCCATGACAAACTTTCAAAATAGCTCTGACTTTGTGGACTTTAAAAGGGTACCTGCCCTCTTATTTTTGTATTTTGAAAGGATAAGATGGGTACGTACGTTTACGCACAGATAGTTTTTTATTTGAATAATAGCTTGCAACAATGAGTAAAATCTAAATCTACGTCTCACATCTTATATCTGTGTATCTTTAGGTGAACTTCCAAAAAATTAAGTCGAATAACGGTTAAACTGCAGTGCTAGTGTGTTGTGCGTAAATTCAAGTGGAAAGAGCTGTTCGAACAAAAAGCCTTGGTCACATCTTGTGTGTGTCTTGGCTAAGGAGAAACAGAAATCCATAAGATGGGTTTTAGAATAATAACCAGGCATATTTCATAAGATGTTTAGTCTTCATTTATTAAACCAGTCACAAACTTTACTTTTAATACATTGGAGTCATTTAGAACATGCTTCAAAATGGAGTCTCTGTTAAAAGTCACCTTAAAGAAAAATAATTTTCTCTCCTCTTTCCTGCCTGGCTTCATACTCTTTGGAAACACAAAAAGCCTCATTGCAAGCGCCACTATTTGTAAATGAAACGTGGTGCCAATAATTCAACACGGAAAGACATTTGCGCGCACAGTGTTGGCGCACACAGACGCAGGGAGAGAGGGAGAGAAGCAGCGGTGGGTTCATCTGGAGGTCATCCCCGGCACGAAGATAAATCTGCATCCTCCCCGAGCCACCAGCAGAGCTCGCTTTAGGCCAAGTTCACTGTCATACCGCGAGTGTGCTGTGTGCAGGAGAGGAGAACAGAGACGTACAGTAAAAACGCACGACTTTCGTGTTAATGACACGTTTCTACGCGCTTTTTAATGAATGTATCCAAAGACAGAAAGCCCAGTGGTTGGAACTGTGTGCGTAAAAGAGTGGAAAGAGGGGGAATAGCCTTCAACAAAGACTTTTGGCTGCTTTGCTTGATCTAACTCTAATGAATGATTTGCATAACGTGTGGTGCTATTCACCGAGAGCTTGTTGGAAACGTCACAAAGAAGCTCTCGGCTCTAATTATGATTTTGTGCTGAAATGATCACCCCGATGGCAGGAGATACATGGAGTTAAAATCATTTTTTTTTCTTTGGAGAGGCCGGCTCTGCTGATGAGGGAAAGATAGCAGGAAAAATTGGGGTCAAAAGTTTAGGCAGTGAACAGTCTCCGTCATCTGTTCTCTCGGAGCGCGATGCCAGCCTTATAATAGCGATCGAGACTCCCCACACAAAAGACAGAATAGCTTTGAATTACATATGTTGCACGGTGCACTCCAGGTGAACCCTGGAAGCTGAGTGACCCCGCGTTAGGCAGCGACCCCCCGTCCGGCCCCCAGCAACAAGATGGAGTGGCTGGCGTTTTATTAGCGGCGCTTGATTGGTGAATTCCCTTTGAATAAATCGCATTTGATATGTTTAGGGACGAGGGGCGCGCATTTGCATTCCGAGGATTGATACTCTCGACCCGGTCACAGGGTAAAGGCAGGGCCCGCAGCCCCCAGAGCGAGCCCCCAGAGCCCTTAAAAAACATTTAGCCCCGCTCTTCCTCATCGCCTCAATGGACGCCTTTATCAGTGCACAAATGGCACAGATGTCTGCGCATAGCCTGGATCAATTTCGCATCCAAATCTGATTTCTGTACGTTTTAACTTTGAACGAGGTATATGCGGAAAAATGTCAATAAACATTAACACTAAAGTGATCCTATTTACAGTGTTAAATCTGGAGAACCTAAAGCGCAGAAGGCCTTGTTAGCTAAATAAAAGTATGACCTATACAAAGTAAAAAAAAAAAAAAGCTAAAAAACAAACAAACAAAAAAAACAAACAGATAACGCATTTAATGTGTTAATCTGAAACACACTTAAATGTTCTATATCAAAGTTTATCTTTTTTTTTATCCGTAAACAAAATGATTAATTGGCTCACAATTGCTGTAGTTTTATAAGATTAAAATAAATAAATAATAAATAAATAAATAAATAACCTTTATTAAAGTCGGGATTTCCTCAGGTATTGTCTGCTCTAAAATATCAGAATGACAATTATTTTAAAGAAAAAGAAATACATTTTTAAAAAAGTAGAAGACATTTTCGTACAATGTGCAATACGGGACAAAGGCCTACTCGTAGTGGCGCCCAATTTTAATATTATAATAAAAACCTACCAAATCTATACCTTACAATATTTAACTTTAAACCATTTTAATGCACAGTGGCTGAATTTAAGCAGCTGCTTACAGTGTTACACACAATTCATTATGTTACGCATTCAATAAAAACCCTTGTAATAATAACGACACCTGTAAATTTGGGTTAGTTTTATGTAAAGTCGTGCAAGTAGCACACACTATACTGCACATTCAGTAATTACTGCTATGTACTTTATGCTCTAAAGCTGCAAAAAGCTATGTTTAGTTTTGTTAGGAATAGTGTGTATCCGCATTATGCAGCGCTTTTATATCACGCTATATTCCAGAACCTCACACCCCTTACCTCTGTTTTGTCTAAAAAACAAAAATAAATCATTACAATAAAAAACAAAGCAAAACATGGCCGCCATAATAGTTCTACTTTTTAAATAACCCATTGTTATAAATACCGACCATCATATTTTTTTAATTATGCAACAAAAGTTGTCTTTCCTTTCAATTTGGAGTTGTTGAAGATGTAGGTCACAGTCCTCCATTGTGTGTTAAAGGTGAAATGTTCATGCATTAGTTTACCCTTTCTCATAGACATTTGACTAGGCTACATTAATTAAACTTCCAACAACTTATTTCATGCGTAATTAAGCTATTGTCAGTGTTCTCACAGTTTAAAATGTAAACTTATAAATGCGTAAAGCACTTTTAGAATTCAATTGTATGCTACGGAAATGTCATTATTTTTTTAAGTCGTTATATCTTCAAACTTCCTTTCAGAATGAGAATAAAAATAAATTTGTACTTCATCACAAAGACAGCACCTGGGTGAAACACGTGGCATAGAGCAGCGGTGTGCCGTGGCCCGAAACCTTGGCACGCCTCGGACGCACGGGATAATTTTTCCCCGTCGTCAATGGAACTGCTATAGACAGACAGAGACCTTGTGCGCGCCATGTGCAATCAGTCACTATCGTCACAGCACTTCTCTGATAATCTAAATTTACAGTAAACTGTCAGCGTGATGAATTTTTGCTTAAATAGAGCTTTACTTCACAGTAAACGCTCTGGTGGCACCACGGTCGATTACATTGTTCTCAAGAAACATCACAGAATACAATATTATAATGATTTTACGCACAGCAATAACACCATATTTTGAATACTGCCCTTTATTTGCACTAATGAGAAGTGTTTACACTTCACTCCCATATTTCTATACACTGGGTACCGTTTTCAAAGCTCACTGCTTGTATATAAACAGTCTGCCACTCATTCTTGCTTTGTGTAGGCAACATTTGTCGGACTGATTCCTCGTAGTCTGTTCAGGGGTGGGGGGTTCGTTTAGTTTTGCTGTAAAACTTATTTGATTGTAAAGATAAGGCTTTACTAATACTACATTACAGTTGCAAATCTATTTTTTATGGTTATTTTAAATTTGTTATGGCGTTTGTAGGTGTACTATTGTAGGTAAAGGTAGCAGGCCTGATTTGGTTAGCTCATCACTCAACCTAATATTGTTGCCTTTTGGAATCAAGCTTGGATCATTTTCAAGTCACATCATCTTTGAATGAAGAAAAATACATTATTATTATTAGTTATTATGTGCTTGGGCATCGAAATTGATAAAGCAAAATTTCTTGTCTTCTTGTGTTTTTGTAGCTTGGTATATATTGGTATATTGTCCCTTTACGCATGGACTGCCTGTATATCTTTTGTATTATGGACATCCACCCTCATGTAGAAAGTGTGAGGCAATCCTTGAATAAAACCCAAATCCAAAATGTGCTCAACAAGTCGAGTGACCCGTGCAAACAAGGCTAAGACCGAGTAAGTGGATAATAGCGCCACATTTAAACAGGACCTATCCCGTATACATGGAGGAGTACGGCAGTCCCTGACTGTAAATTTAGATATCATGTGAAGTCGTCTTACTGCTGACATTATGGTGACATATTGCCTCTCCGGTGGTCTCTTAGCCAAACGGACACGCTGGATATATGGCGCAAAGTGAACCAGCTACTGTTGCCATGAGGAAGATACACAGTCAGGGCAGAGACTGTAGAAAGCAGAGTGGGTCGACCAATAGCGTGGTGGTAACATTCAGTAAGTTGTGTCATTTTAAAATATCCAGTTTCAGTAGTTAAATTTTCTTTTACGCACAATTATTTTTACGCAAGTCTAGTTTGGTTTGTGGTTCAGTGTGAAGCACAGTTTTGGAGCCCCTTTAGGGACCATCCAGGGTGCTGACCTGCATTAAGTGCTCCCCCCACACTCTAAAAACTGAAGTCCAAGTCCGGGGTGAAGCCCAGGTCAGCGCGTCTAACAGATATGAAAATGTCGCCTCTTTTGAAAAAAGGGCACGCCTTGTTGTTTAACAAAGACTGTCAATGGGCAAGATTAATCAGAAACAAAATGGAAACGGTGTCACTCGCGGGTCAAGCAGAAGTTATCTGTGTGAGGGGAGAGAATGGGATCGTGGGGAGCAGAAAGGGGGCAACGAGAGAAAAGAAAAGCATTCGATATTTCCAAACTTTGCTGTGGTATTTGTGCACGCAGGGCCCCGGGCTACGTGGACAGTGTGGACCAGACTCTGGACTGGGTTTTCAAGGGGCAGTGGCACGGGATGGACGTCGAGTGGACCCAGGTGGCTGACGTGATGGCAACTGTCAGGAAACACGGTAAGATACTGTTTCATCTGAACTGTGTATTTTGGGTTTTAAGCATGTTGGAAAAATTACTCAACATTTATAGAAGATTTAACAAATGTTGTTCCTATGTTGGATGAAAATGATTGTGCTTTGGCAATTTAGAAACATGGGGATATTTAACTGTAAAACTATAGGCCTACAAAGTGTGTTTGAGAATATTTGAAAAATTATATTAAATTAAGTTCAACAACTTGTGCTTATAGAGTTGTCTAGTTAGAACCACCAGTAACCACTAGACACACTAATAACTCCAGGATTTTAACCTCAATTTATAGTCTTTTAAAATCTATAAAATATCATCAAAATTGGTGCTGTATATATATATATATATATATATATATATATATATATATATATATATATATATACCTTATAAATGAATCTATGTGTTGCATCCTAAAATGGAGTAATGCATGTAATATCAACACATTGCATTTCCAATATGTAATATACTCTTTGAATTATATTGCGCACACAGTAACATTAGTATAAAACATTATTATTATTACTATTTTTATTATTTGTCTTGTTTCAACTTACTAATAGTGCCTTGTATAATTAGATGACGTATAGTTATCTGCTAATATTATTTAATACAAAATATGATAGAAAAACATAGCAGATATACATATTAAGAGAGATACCTACAGTATATTAAACCCTCAAAAGACATTAAAATACATAGCACACATTACAATTGTCTTAAAGCGTGCGTCTCTGCTTAAAATCCAGTTTTGTCCAAATGTATTTGATAAGAGTAAAAAGAAGTGCGTGACGTTTCATATACAGGCTCTATCTGTTATCAAATTATAGCGTAATATTGTACTGGTTGCACTCCTTTGCTGAATATGGAAACTTAAATCTGCAAATTGAACCTTCATAAAAAGTAAGCCAAAAGCTCTATTAAAAATGACACTAATAGTTACTGCAGTAGAAGGCACGGGCTGTATTTAAGACGGACCCACACGCAACCCACACGGATACATTTACACTGAAATTTGCTTCAAAATATCTTAAGAGATAACAACTACATGCTTTATATGTGAAAATAGTGTGTGAGTTCAACATGATTCAGAGTGGTACATTCAGAGCTGTTATATTGCCCCGAGTCCATTAGTTCCTGAATTGCAGCTGACATCTGTTCGGCACCTCTTCTGGGATGCAGTGCTCCAGTACGCCTCGCCTGCTCCACATGTGTCTCCAGAGCTGGTCCAGTTTTGTGATAAGCTTTTAAATGCTACTAATGGCACAAGATAGAGCAGATCAACAGTCCGTGATGTGCGTCTGATACGCGCCGTGTGGCTGGACTGGACAAACTGAGGCCAGGGTTGGATTAGATGTTTGTATTGTGGCAAATTAGAAACACACGGTATTTATAAACATTATTTTACAACAAAAAAGTCATGTTTTTGAATATTCTTATCCCGCATCCATCATTTTTTTTTTTTTTTTACGTGGATCTGGCTTATGAATGCACGTCAGCTGTTCCTTTACGCACGTATCTATGTGCCCAACATCACTAGGAGCATATGGGAAGAAGTCTTATGAGCGTTTTCCTAGATTACAAGAGAAGAGTGGAGTTTGGCTATATGGAAAGGCTTGTTTGGGAGCTGCATATTTCATAATTCATATTTGACGCAACACATGACCAAACGTATTTGTCAACATCCATCAGGAGCACCCTTTTGTCTGTTGTCCACGCGCATTTTCTGTCGTTTTCTCCCAGAAAGAGGGATATTTTTCACACGGAAAGCCTCACCCACCGAAGTTTGGCGGTAAACAAGTTGGGCTGATTGCTTTTGCTTTATATACCGTGATTTAATAAGCAAAACACAACGTAAGCGCGAGCGAGCGGCGTCGGTGCTGCCAGTGCCATGCTCGCTATTGGTTCCTGTTTACATGATGCCCACAGGACACGACGTGATTGGTGGCGCCTCACACGTGACCAGGCAACTTTGTACATTTGACAGGGGGAGTAGGAGGGTTTTGTGGAGATCAGTAAAAACGACAGCGCGATAAAAATTAGTATTGTTGCACTTCACAAATTAATGACCATGAGTTCCTACTTGATAAACTCCAACTATATCGAGCCTTCGTTTCCGCCATGCGACGAGTACCAGCAGAGCGGCTACATCCCCAACCCTGGCGACTACTACGAGCGACCAAAGGAGACGGGCTTCCCCCATCACGACGAGACATCCTATCCGAGGTCAAACTACACCGAACCGGGATACGATTACGCCAGCGTGCCCGCGCCTGGAGCTCCCGGACTGGACGATTTCAGCGAGCACCACCACCACCAGCCCCAGCCTCAGGTCCCACAGAGCCAGCACGCACCTCCCCGGCTCTCCGCGGGCCCGGACGGCTCTGGCGCGGGGGCAAACGCCTCGAAAGACTGCAGCCTCGCCGGGGAGGTGTACCCTGGCGTGGCGAACAAGGGCAAGGAGCCGGTGGTTTACCCCTGGATGAAGAAGGTGCACGTTAGCAACGGTGAGTGTTATGTCTCTCTGTTTGTACAAGCCATTGAGGCTGCCCCTTTACAGCTGCAATTTACGACTATCGAGCAGCGGGGTCGGTAATTAAGGACCCTCGTAAATTTTATAGCCCGTGTGCGTCTGGAGGGGCTGTGCGCTTTGCTTTCGTTGCTTTTTAGAATCTGCTGTAATGCAACTGGATCGGAGCCAAATCGTAATATGCGTAATATCCAACCCTGCTGTTTTTGTTAATCATCTCTGCAGTTATGGCGTAATATAGCCTTGGTTGCACCCCATTGTATTGCAATAAGACAAATAAAATGGAAAAAGAAGTATTATTGCAATAATCTTTAATACAACAAGTACAACTTGAGGAGGCGTGTGCATAGGACGTTATCCAAACTTCTTTACATACTTGTGCATTTAGACACGTTTCATTAATATGAGCTGATTAGTTGTTGAATTGTAGCTGACATCTGTTAAGCACCTCTTATGGGATGCAGTGCTTTAGTACGCCTTGCCTCCACATGTGCCCCTAGAGTTTGTCCACTTCTGTGATAAGCGTTTAAACGGCACTATTAACAGCGATAGGGCAGATAAACAGCGTGTCGCGTCCCTTATGTACACACGCACGGCATTCTGACACGAACAGCCCTGTCCAGTTGTAATACGAGCCCTTTCATGGCATTTATGGCGCGTATCAGCATCACAGAACCCCTCCATATAGAACCACCCCATAACACCTGCTTCCGTTCCTTGTAGTCAGCGCCAGTTACAACGGAGGAGTGCCCAAGCGGTCCCGCACTGCCTACACCCGGCAGCAGGCTCTGGAGCTGGAGAAGGAGTTCCACTTCAACCGCTACCTGACCCGACGCAGGCGCGTGGAGATCGCGCACACCATGTGTCTGTCCGAGCGCCAGGTCAAGATCTGGTTCCAGAACCGAAGGATGAAGTGGAAGAAGGAACACAAGCTGCCCAACACCAAGATCCGCAGCACGTCTTCGGCCTCCTCTTCCTCCTCTGCCTCGGGCCCCCAGCAACAACCACAGCAGCAGATGAAGACAGGCCCCCAGCAGCAGCTCGTGCCAACGCCTGGGCTATAGTGCACGAGCCGCACCCTGAAACACAGACTTAGATGTGGATCTGATGGACCAGTATTTTACACTCAATGGTGTTCAAACCCTTGTACCCTTTCCCCTCTGCGCTCTCCATAAAAGCTTGAATTTGACCTTTAATTGCCCCGCAGGCAAGTGAAGCGTTTCTATATTTGTCGAATGTGATGACAGAAGGACAATTACGCACATTACATCAAAGTTGTATCATTAAATGGAGTCAGGTGAAGTAAGTTCATTTTTAGTTTTTATTTTTATTTTTTTTATTTTTTCTTTATCTCATGGAAAGTTCTAATAATATACTTGAAAGATATTTAGCGAGACTTGATGCCTATAGGAACCACACATTTTTGTAGAGGCGTCGCTCGAGAGTAACATGTAGGTTATTTGAATGTAGTCCAGGTGACTTTGACATTTGACTGTAAATAGACAAATCCTAATGAAGGCACAATAAGAACAAGCATTCTGTTTAGTCGCTGTTTGTCGTCTATGTTTGTCGTGTAAGATTTGGTTTTGTGCTCTTCCTCTAGTGCGTCCCATGTCGTGCTGTATTCTCAACTGTGAATATTTGTCCGTATTGTCCCCAGTAGACGTGATGTGTGAGCTCTAGTTTTATCTGTCTTTGTGAAATAAATACGTGCTTCACTTATAAGAATGACGTGGCTGCGCTTGGTCTTTTGTGGGAGCCGTGCGTAAATCAAACCTGACCATGTCACTTAGACGTCTCGTTTTTATGATTCAAAAAACTGCAATGTTGCATTTCTGGCTACTTCATTTGATTTCATTTATGCTGACATACATTTTCTTATTGCAACCTTTTCAGAATCTTAGACGCTTTAGTTTGGAGACTCGTGCGTAAAATGGAAATATACTGCTCCTGTGTAATACAAATTGTAGACAGTGGGTATACAATTTTTTTTTTAACCCATGCGTAAAATGGAATATAGTCGATTGTTTCAACAAATGGAAAAAAGAGAAATCAAATGTGTGTTTTGAAATGCGTAGATAACATATATGCCAGATATGACATTGATTCTATATTTATTCAAAATTCTGGCCAAATATATGTATTGTCCGTGTGAAACTAATGCGTAAAATCCTATTGTCATGCGTCTTTCTGTGGATAAAGACAGAAGGCGTATGCGTTAACAGACAGGTATCAGCTGTTCTCCACTAAGTGTTGGGAGTTTTTGGGAATCACACCAAGTGCAGTTTGCGGTTTGTCCAGTGTATCCGGCCACACACGCATTGTTCCCATGCACTGGCCACTGGAACATCCCCGTGCACCAGAGTGTGAGCGTTGGTCAGTACCTGCTACATCCAAACAATAGGGTTCAAACAGAGGACACGCACGGATCTGGCCAATCACCGCCTCACAGCACTTCAGCTGACCCCTGACCTTTCGACACACACTATGTTAAGGCCATATATCAGCGCGGAGGACATAGGCAAAGTTTTTTCTTCTCTTGTGGGTTAAGATGTAGAGTCAGAGCAGAAACAAAAAGTGTGTTTTCGGTGTGAATTTGATGAATTCGCCCAAAATGATTCTCAGAGACCGGCCCCATTGCGATCCATCATTGCGGCAGATGTGTCAGGGGTGAGACAGAGGCGAGATATGAGCAGCAACATGCGTCGCTTTGGCATCTCAATGAAGGCTTCTAATCGTCTTGTATGGCAATAAATTAATAAAGAAAGAGTTTTCAGGGCGCACCACAGTTTGTTCATTAGAGAAGTGTTTCCCAGTGGTTTACTGAGGGCCTAATTTTTGGAAACACCAAAGGAATTACAAAGTGGCATCACTCACGAGATGTTACCGTTAGACATATTGTGTCAAACGCGTTAATGTTCGAACTTGGTAAAAGTATTTGGGACTTTGTAAAGTCTGTGAACAAGGCTAATTACTTTCAAAGTTTTTTTTTTCTTTCTTTTTTTCATATATATCAACTGAAATTATATACGGGTTTAATTATTTTAAGTATACTTTAATTTTACGATATCGTTATTCGTTGAGCTTTTAGTGAGTGATAAGCTGAAAAAAAACGTTGTTATAATAACTAATATTTTTTTAATATTTTAAAGTATGGTATCAAACTTTTTTTTTTTTTTACTGTAACACGAAAAAAATATTTTTGTATATTTTTTCCTTAAAGTTTTCAATGCAGATAACGTGACCCTGCTATTATTATTATTATTTTTATTTATTTACATAATGATATACAATGATATGCTTGGCGTTTTAATGATACATTTTAATAATAGTAACGCTTCTGTATGTTTCGAGCCACTAATCAAAAATCACTACATCAAAGGAAACAAATCTCAATTAATAACACATATTTTTTATTATGAAAACAATACTACGAACAGAGATAAAATAAGTCAAAGCATATTCTCCGAGTCTTCGTGTTCAGGCTGTAGACACGAGGCTGAGCAGAAGATGGCGTTCCTCCATTGACTGCCGCACAGACTCCCAACTTCAAACTCGTTAAAAATGACACTTTCTCATGTCATTCGACTCAAATAGAGGTCACTTCCAATGCATGAATTTTTAATCAACCTCTCACACGTGACTTATTGGATAATGAATAGCGGTGGGGTCAGAAATAGATGTGAAATTGTGCCTATATTTTCATTTTGGAGCGCTTCTCTGCGGTGTCCACAGCTCCTCTCTCTTGACCTGACCTGACTGTGCTGCAACGACTGTGAGTACGGGCTTTGCTTTAAGTTCTTCAAATAGAGAGCATTATTCATATTTTAGACTTATGGATGCATATGGTTATTTCATATTCTCCATGCATTGCTTTTGATAAATGGTGTTGGAGACACTGTATGCAAATTTACTGTTAAACACCCAACCTGCTATTTATCTATATTACACCACTGCCTGTATTAGCCTTCCATTAGTGTTCTACAGTAATTACATGCCATGATTGATGCGTATTGTGTGCGTCAATGTGATACCAGGACCTTCTATTTCCACAGATTGACACGCTGTATAATTGGCACAGTTGGCACCAAAAAACACCAGACTAAGCATAGTAAAATCCTATTACAGTTTTCTAGTGTAAGCTTTTTAAGGGCCTACATCACTTTACTAATGTCTTTAAAGTGGAACAGACTTTGGATGAGGAGATAAAGCTATAGGTTAACTTGGGACCTGAAATTACGCATTACGCATTTACGCTATTTAATGATAAAGCCAAATAGCAAATAACGGGCGCAGCACCCCCTTTTAAATAGGATACCTGCAATATGTACGCTCAGAACCCAATATACATGTAATGTTTTAGTGCATTGGCAAAATTTTAGGAGGAGATGCTTTTCTGGATATATGTGGAATAGTAAAATCTACAGTATAAGAGCATATCATAGTCATAAATCAATATGCAATCAGCAGTAAAAAGAATATATTTTTATTTTACTTTTTTTTTTTTTTGACACAATTTATCAACACCATAATTATTGAAATGTATGTTTCCATATATTTATCCGCGTATTGGCCAAACTGTGCTAGACATATGCACATCAGGCACATTTTTCTGCTCAACAAGTAGCTCATATGCGTATTGAAATGAAAGACTATGTGCTCTCCCTGCTGGTTACAATTGTGTACTAATAGAAAATCAGATTTAAAATCGTTTGAAAACTCATGTAATAGTTTATTTGCTGAAGAGATAAAGCTGTTAAGTGTAGCTAAACTTGGGAGATAAAGAGAATGACTCAATGCGAAAGTGTATTGCTATGAATAATCCTTTATGGCTGCAAAAATAATCAACATAACACAACTTTTTGAAAGTGCTTTTAATATTTAAATCCCATTCAAAAGTCAGTGAAAGAATATAGTTATTGTTAGTTGCACAGATACTGCAAAAATTCTGGAATAGTAAAATTGTATCATCTCTCAACATAAACTTAGATTGACTTTATTGATCCACAAGGGAAATTGCTTGGTCACAGTAGCTCAGCTGCACATAAAAAACACACTTACACATTAACATGAATAAATATCTAGTTCTGGCGGATATAATAGGTGAATTATTGTACAGCTGGATAGTCATAGAATCTAACCCCCAGCAACAATGCCCTTTTGCTTAGTTAACCTAAAATCCTTTTTGGAATTATTTTTGACCACTTTTGTCCACTTTGGTTTTATGGACCAAAAAGTTTTTTTCTTGCCTAATCAGTACTAGATATCACACCCAATTTAAGTCCTACATTCTTCTTTTATGTAAACTAGAATTTGTAATGGAATCATTGGGCTTTTTGCCTTTCTTGTCACCGTTGTACAGGGGGAAAAAACATTAAAATGAACTTAAATTCCTGCAATGGATCAACCAAAAATCAGCACATAGTATAGATCTGATGAGATTTGTACACTACTGCTGGGCACATCAGAACTGATAAAACGAGTAATCACAATCTCAATCTTTATGCGCCTTATCATGTATTTTCCTCAACAAAAAAGCACTCCTGAGTCATTTTAACCTTCCTTACAACCTGGAGTACAATCTACAGTAAGGTGTTGCTCCGGGAGGAACATAGCCCGAGTGTAGGCGTAAAAAGGCGTTGAATTTCGCCTTGATGTTGCCCCCTGTAAACGTCTCCACGCAGAGAAGAGCCAGAGTTTTCCCCCAGAGCTAAACACCAGAGGCTGACTGTTAAGAGCTGCAAGTTGTGTCAACACAGTGTGGGGAGATATGGCCAGTGTCTGGCCCTCATCCATGGAGCTGTATGTGAGCGTCTGGCTCCACCGCGTTGACAGTGAGCAGGACGCACACGGTTTATGTAAATAAACCACACTATATCTCCTTTAAAAACGCAGCTGCCTTTCGGTCAAGGGTAACCGAGGTGTCTACTCTCTATGGATATCTTGTAGCATTCTTTCTGAACTTTTTCTGATGTAATGAACTTAGTAGGCCAGCATGATTGCAAGAAAAAAACGAGATACTTTTTTAAATTGCATACTATAAAGGCTTTAAAGACTAATAGAAAATAAAACAATGAAACTAGATGAAATATAAACTATGCTGCAAAGTAATTAAGTTAATTTAGGCTAAAACAACACCAGACAACACCAAATCTGGACATTCTACACTTGCTATACCACTTTTCCATGATATTTCCATTGCTGAAAAAGTGTCCAACAATATTCCAGGTTTTCCAGGATGTGAGGGCGACCTGATAACTGTGCAAAAGGGAGCCATTTCTACCGTCCATCATCCACTCTTCACCGGGTCAAGGAAAAGTTCAGGTGCGGTGTGGAAAGGCAATGTGGGGTTATCCACCACATTGTGCGCGCGGAGTAACAGCGCCCACTCAGTTCAATCTGAGGAGAGAAAAACAAAAGAAAACGTGAAAACACACAAAAGCTTAACGATTTATTCAAGAAAAACACTGCAAAGATAAAAAATAATCCGTGCGTAAAAGCGGAGTTCAAGTCGATCCAAATTGACCCGCGTTTACGTTGGCTTCGCCCAAAAGTTTAGCGCCCTCAAGTTGGAGTTTGAGCAGACAAAGGCACGACGCGGCGGTGGGATGCTGTCTCTGTCCGCCCCACATGATTAATAGTTGTGGTGGGATTTTTCCACGCCCGCTGAGGAGCGAGGGGCTCACATTAAAGCGCCAAACGGAGGAGCCGTGACGCACAGTTTAGCGGTGTCATATTCAAACATGGAGAGGACACATTACCAGTTATAAATCATATTCAGGGACGCACATATTGAGTATTGACCGATCATTATCACAACATGCGTAATATTTAAATACAACTAAATGTAATTATTTGTTTAATTATTTGGTGAAGCTGTGTGGATATTTTTAGCATGCATTGCTTCTTCACACCTAATGTCAAATTAACACTGCTGTCTGGTCCCACTCAATTAACAATTAAGTGACATTCATTGACAGTGGCTAGTGTTACATATTTATTGTTCATGTTAACTTTTGACTGTTGATGTTGTTATAATTAAAATCAATCATTACAGATTTATTTGGATATTCCTTTGTATTATCTATTGTATTACACTTAATCTAGTAATGCAACAAGTAAATTATTAACAGTTAATGGCACCCACAACTTAATACAAATTATTTCACAATGTTTTTGCTTACTTTTACATGTTAAATATTTACTTTCATACTTCACTTTACCTTATATACTTTTAGCATTGCTATTAGTCCTATATGGTCCTATTAGTTTGAGTTTGTTTACTATTTGTTACAATTTTATTGTCATTAACTCTGTGTGCCACTTTTCAAAAACATGAAGCCTATTTGTGGAAAACACAAGAGCAGTGGTTCTCAATCTGTTGTACAGGTACCACTGGTGGCACACAGGCTTCTTCTGGTGGTACTGGAGTCTTTTGCAGTTCAAGGTCCTAATGTTGTTTAAATACTGCTTTAGACCTGGTTTTGGACCTGATTGAGGCCTGATTTAGTTCTAGTTTAGTACTGGATTTGTCCTGGATTGGTCCTGGTTTTTATTCAGGTATAGTCCTGGTTTAGACCTGGTTTAGTTCTGGTTTTATCTTGCTTTTTGTAATGGTAGTCCTGTATTAGACCTGGCTTAGTTCTTTCTTAGGGCTAATTTAGTCCTGGTTTATTTCTGGATTAGTACTGGATTTGTGTCGGTTAGTACTGGTGAAGACCTCGTTTAGCCCTGCTTTTACCTTGTTTTTGTAATGGTTTAGTCCTGGTTTAGCTTTGTTATTGTGCTGATTACTAGTGGTGTAGACCAGGTTTAGTCCTGGTTTTATCTTGTTTTTGCAATGGTTTAGTTCTAGTTTAGTCCCTGTTCAGTCCTGGATTAGTTCCAGTTTTGTCCTGTATAGTACTCTTTTAGTCCCAGTTTAGCCTGGTTTAGACCATATTTAGTTCTGGTTTAGGCTCATTTTAGCCTATTACAGCCAAATATGGTTCTAGTTAGAGCACCAAAAGCATGCCTTTGTGGACATTTGGACATTTATCCAATGCATCCAATTTCACTGATTAGTCCTTTTCTTCAGCTACTTCTTTACCAGTGGTGCCCCTCTCTTGGGGCTGTGTAACCCCATCCCTCTGAGGCGCCAGAGGGGTCCATGTTCACATGAGTGGAGTCTTTGGTTCAACTCACCTCTACTTTCCTGTTACTGACATGCACATGCACATAGCAGACCACCTGCATTTAGGAAACATAGGTATAAAGCTAGTGAAGTGGCTGCACATGCACAACGCTGACAGTGAGGAAAAGGGGGCGACATTGAGTAACTTTCAGAGGATAGTGGGCTTCACTCAGGGTTTCTAGTCTCATCCACAGATAATTTAGGCTCACCTTTATTGCAAAATGTCTTTGAAGGGGACAGCTAGAATGCTAAAAGTAACAAAATCATACAAAGGTGGCTAAAGTATATGCTCAGATTGGCCCAAACAGAAATGAACCCTTAAAATATAACATTTATTTAACTTTCACTGGCATTTTGACTTTGCCATCACTGGATTAATGTTTCAAGCTTTGTGGAATTGTAGAGATTAGTACACTATACAGTTCCCCTTTATGGTCATTGCACAGGAACAAGGCTAGGCAATTGCATGAGCTGGTGGTGGCTATTTAAAAGACTGACACCTAATGATCAGACCTATACTCAAATATCAATAGGGACATAAATACAGCAGTAATATATATGAGTGAAACTAATTGGAGGTAGTAAAGTGTAAAGCGCAGGGCGATCATTGTCCTCCTCAGTGTAAAAGCCTCATTGTGTCACTAAGTGATAATTAACATGCTGCTTTTACACTGCCTCTGAGCTACTGCATAAGGTTAGCGGCTAACGGGCTACAGTGAGATATATGGCACCTTTAAACCGACCCAGGCTTTGTAAACGAGTCTGTTAGCTCTTTTAACCAAAATGCATGTTTTGTATTGTCAATATTTACTTCCCAGCAAAATGGCCACATTAAAGGTGCAATGCACATACATCCAAGAGACATGCTTTTAATTCCACTCCAGTATCCCCTCCAGAACAGTGTAGAGGTATATTTATCTGTAAACCATGCTGCCCACTGGCTGTTTATCACTAGTTAGTTTACAAAATCCTGCATATTATGCCTTTGTGCTACACCTATTTACAAATACCAGACGAGAAATATAACATACATTCCTTGATTGGTGTAATTGTTCAAGTTTTTTATTTTTAACTTTTAATTGAGATATGCCTAAAATAATGAATGAATAAATAAATACAATAAATAAAAAAAAAAAATATATTACAAATTTCCAAAGCAAAAAACTAAAAACATAAACAGTAATCTGATTAAAAGTATATACTAAATTCAGAAATTGACATAATTAAAATGCTTTGTGAGTATTATACTGTAGAAGTGTATGTTATTAAATTAGTACAGGAATGTATAATTATCAGCCTGCATGATTTCTGAAAATGAGTTACACAGGGTCTAAGGACCCCTGTGTAACTCTTGTTTGGGCCCCCCATAGCTTCTAGATAGGCTCTAGAAACGCCCCTGCCATCGAAATTATTTTTGTATGACAAAAAAAACACTGAGTAAAGTTGTTGTTAAATCCACTAACCCTCTGACTCTGGGCTAATGTAGCTCGTGTTAGCCGCTAACAGGCAGCAGATATATGGCACTTTTACCCTGACAGCGCGCTTTTCTTCGCTGAATGGGCAACACATGGCAGTGGCACATACTGTGTCTTCTCCTCTTTTTAAAACCGCGCTGCTCCGGGGCGATGCCTGCCTCCATTAATGATTCACGAGCTCAAATAAAAGGGATTTAAGTTGGGTCACGTGAGCAGCGCTGGGGGAAGACGCGTTCTACTTGCACGGTGTGTGTGTTATGGCACTTGGAAGAAGCAAACCGGAGAGCCCCCCGGTCTGGGCCACAAGATGCTGATTAGATGCAGCCTTATATTCCAGTTTTCGTGAGGGGGGTCCGGGGCTGTAGTTGATGTTAAGCCACGGGAGAAAAGACGCAAACAGACGCCTCCTCGTGCTTCTCTTTGTGGATGTATTACGGCCACCGCCGCTGCTACTACTAACGCTGCTGCTGGTGCTGCTGCTGCTGGAACTGTCACGGACGGATATGTTTTTCCACGCGGACAGCGCCGGAGCTTTGGGAGGATGGATTTTATTTTGAGGTATTTCCGCCGATTGTTCATTACTGCCGTGAGTTATGGCCGCGAGAGACAGGGGTCAGGGGGAGAAGGAACCCGGATTGGCTTGGGAATGGACAGGTAGCGAAAAAGAGCGGCGAGATTTACAATGATATGTCAGTTTTATTGTTGATATAACGGAAAATAATCATAAAAGTGACATAAAAGTGAACTTGGGGAAAGTAAAATAAAGAAAGTATTAGACATTGGCTTATGTGCTCTGAGAAAGAACATTAGTATAGCCTTGTATTAAATATACTTAAATCGGGTTTTAATCACGTTGCATTACTAATATGTTAACAGATAGCCCAATAGCTTCTACAATAAAGTCACAAAGAAATAGGCTAACAAAAAGGTTTAAATATATTTAAATAGAAAAGAAAGGGATCAGTTGCGCACTAACTTTCCACAATCAAAATATTATTCTGAATTCATAAAAAGATGAACACATTTTATTAGGCAACTGCTCCAAAGCGCACGGTATTTTGCTAAGTGTAGCAAAAAATACACACAAAAAGGCACGTATTCCTCAACATTTTATTATTATGAAGCAAGCAACTGTCTCTTAATTTGTAAATATTACTATGAATACATAAAATAGCAAAAAATCTCAAATTTGAAGTGGCTTGATGGGGACAGCCATTGTTACGCACAGGCCTATATTTGTGAATGTAAATAAAGCGGCCATTTTTATAGGCTACACACCAAATTGTGGTGAAGTGAACCACTGTAAAAGACAAGAGAAATAGTAGGCGAGAATTTACAACAAATTACTTCTCAATGGCTAAAGATACAAATTTTACAGATTCTAACTATAATAAAAAATATGCTTTTCATATTTTTTACTGGTGAAGAAGAATGGGCACGTTTTTTCACACCGTATTCACACTGACACCCGCATTACGCACCGTTTAGACTCCAAACTCTTGATATTTTTAAATGATCCATCAGTCCGGGGGCTTGCATCAGAAACAGGGAACACCGTGGGGCTCTGGTGTCCCCCCGCACCACGCCTCGCCTCTTCTCTCGCAGGGGGAAACGAGCACATAATGGAAGACGGAGTGCCTCGGCGGCCAGCTCTGAGGTCACGGCGCTCCGGCGTGATTTATGGGCGCGGGGACTCGGGGAAGACTCAGGGAAGACTCAGGGAGAAGGACTGAGAAGTGAATGCTGCTCGGCGGATAATGACTGTTCGATCCGTGCGCACTGCTTCTGTTAAACGCTTAGGGAGACGAGATTTTTATTTGCAAAGAAGCCCGTTTTATGAGCCTTATCTTTATTTTACGCCAATAGGCAAATATTTATTTAAGGAGTGTAATCTGTGCTCTATAACCATTAATAACCAGTCCCGTGTTTGCATTGCATTCAAGCTACCGTGGGGTTTTACGCAAATGTGTCACATGCAAATACTTGGTAGATTTACAGACTGACATAAAAAATCCAACTGCAGCCATAAAATATTTTAAAATCTGATATGAATGATTAATGATTAATATTACAAATTCAGATACATTGTGACTACACATGCCAGCGCTTCTGTTTTTTTTTTTGTTTTTTTTTTTTCCTTTTTATTGCACTTTATATAAACAATTAGCATAGGACTTAAAATAAACCATTACGCAAAATACGCACAACCATTTCCACCGCTTACTTTTACCAAGCTTCTTTTAGGCACCATTTTCAAAACAAAAAAGATTATAAAATGAGAGTAAATTAAGAAAATTATCAATGAAAAAGGGTAAAATTGTATGCTCAATGTTCCATGTTGCAGAAATCCAGTCGTGTGAGCGCAGGCCTCCGCCAAAGCCCTTGAACTGCCTTCGGTAAGTCTATATATCTTTATTGATTTGTGTTATGAATGCTTGATGGTGATATCCTTATTCAATTTCTAATAAGTAGCCTCACACGCGCGCGCCGGTCTCAAAGTCTCGTGCAGCAGTTCCCTCTTGTAGCAGCAACACGAGCAGCGCCATAGAGAGCCATAACTCCTTCTTCTCCACTTGTCTTTGCGGCGTCATTTGTCACCATAAACGTGACTCTTGGAACGCTGCCTCGCTTCTTTCAAAAAACTCCTTCTCAGTGTAAGCCATCTGCCCCGCGTTTACACTTCGACTCCGGCTACTCTTTCACCAGCATTTCATCCTTTTATTATTAACACTCGCCCGTGGGCCAGTGACAAACCTTCCGCGCGTAAAGAAAGACTAAAATCAGCGTTTTGCACAAAAGAGTCAATAATTAGACAAAGTGCATGAATAGAAAAAGCGGAGTTGGCTAAAAAATAATCCTCACGCGTGGATTTTTGTGTCCCACTCACACTCCCACGCGCCCTGTATGTCCCACTTTTGGAAATATGTGCCAAAATCAGCAGTGTTTTTTACGCGCACTGAGAAAAAAAAAATCTGTTTCCAAGCTGGTTGCTGCTTTCTTTTGCCATTTGGTAACTCCACATGTCCACTTTTTTCCTCTGTAGGACTTTCTTCTTCTATGTAGAAATAGAACTTGAAGCTGTGAGATTTAAAAAAAACATAGCTTTGGATTAAAAAATATTGAGTGTATAGCGCAATGTTTAGCTTTTTTCTTCTTTTTGTGTGACACATGGCAACAAACGACAAAGAAAGGGCGATGCAGAAATGTTAATGATTAAGCCATGTTGAGAAGCTCCTTTATGTGGCGTGGGTTGGACGCAGCATGGTCAGCGTTTCTCTTCCTCTTCTGAAGTGGATAATAGTGGATTTTAAAGGTAAAAGATGCATTTGTGGCGGGGAATTATGCACTATTTCTAGACAGCGTGTCCCGTTCTGCTTTTGGGGGGGAGGAGGTGGAGGTGGAAAAGAGGAGAGGCAGCCTCTTGATTTGAACTGGCTTTTCCAAGGCGCTAGTTCATTTGCATAATTTTTCTTGTCTATGGTGACGCTGTGGTTCGGGGCAGTTCACTGGCGTGTGTGCACGGTACTGGTGCGTGAGGGGACCACATAGTCCAGCAGCATATAGACCAGACTATAGGCACCCTCTCAGCTCTGTGGACGAGCCCCGGCTGTCTGTCTGTGGCACGGGGGGCAGATAAGGCTTATCACGCTGACCCCGCTGCTCACGCCTGCTTTCGTAACCTACCCATCCACGTCGAGTGAGGAAAAAAAACGCGAAGGGTTCCACTCTGCTTTTTGTTGTTGTGGCTGCAGCGGAGACGCTTGGTGCATGGCTGGGCTTGGCTGTCTCCTACTGGCCTACTGCCTTAACTTTTCTGTGGATTACTGCTTTGATCGATTTCCTCGCTGAATGAGAGAATATTGCCGGTCGCTGCTGCGCACTGCTCGTCAGAGGATAAGGTAAGCAGGCCAGAAATAGGCTTCCCTCGCTTTGTAAATGGCCGAGTTTGTGTGTCGCGCTGGTGATTTATCACCGTACGACTTAGATCTCGGTTCAGGAAGAGTTCACTCACATACACACAGGCAGGAGCAGTGGATTCGTGCAGCGCGGAGCGGGCTGGAGCGCTGCCTTTTGTCTGCCTCATATCTACCACATTTTGAGAGTCTACTCCTATGGCTCTGCTCTGTGGAGATACTGGCTCTTCCTAGACTTGGTTGCGAGTCTTTCTCCCGAGTAGTAGTAACAGTGTAGACACCTTCTTTCACCGTGTGGTTGTAGTGTAATACGCGGAGGGAAAGGTTGCATGGGAATCGCGTTGTGCGTTGAGTTATGCGGCTACACAAACCACGTTCCCCATTTAATTACTAATACAGCTGTTTCATTTATTTATGACCTGATGATGAATAGTTATGGTTACCTACCTCCAGGGCACTATTACTCTACGTTTTAAGACAACTTTTCATGTTTTTAACGTGTATTAGCGTCATCCTTAGCTCACTTTTGTTGTTATTATGCTTTATTATACAAATAATGACCTATATCCTATAGACCTTTGTTTTAAACCTAGAAAATTAAAACTACCCTTTTATTATCTTAGAAATATAAATAAAAATATTACACTGAGCTATTTCACATATTTTAATTCATGGTTGATGTAATTTTCCGCTGTAATGGTAGCGACCTATATAATGTTCTTTTGCACAAAAAACGCGCATTGAGTAGATTTGGCTGGACGCATTGCCATAGGTCTTTGTATGTGCATTATAAGAATTTTTCAGTTTTTTTTTCTCCTTATGATTGGTAGTAATTAATCCATACTTTTAGCGACTGGCATAATTTATTACAAAACAAGAGAATGTAACCTACGAAAACACTATTTTTATTCTCAAACGTATTATTATTATTATTATTATTATTATTATTATTATTATTATTATTATTATTATTATTAACATTAAAATAATAATATTTATTTTAATTTCCTTATTTTTTTCGTTTTTGTGTCTGCGTAAAACCAAATTGGCTCCACATTAAAAACACCACTTGTCCAAATGAAAGATGCTCTCAGTGTAAGTCATATCTCTCTTCGCCCATGTCTTTGATATTGTTTATGATATCCATAACGATGTGGAGAGGAGATAGGCCTGCTCCCTATTGTTACCTGTGGGGGATGCCTCCGCTTTCTCGCTGCGCTTTCCCCTTCTCCCTCCGTGCGCCTCCGCGGTCTCCGTTTATCCGCGTGGCCCAGCGACCCCCCCATACATCACAGATCCTGCGCATATATCACGCGCCGCGTCGAACAGCGCGGCGGCAGCCATTATTATGGGCCTGCATGCGAGCGGAGAGTTCACAGTATGGTCACCGAGACGCACGCCCGGTTTTTCAGGTTTCCTTCATTTATCTTTAAGGCGAGAGAATGCGGCTGTTTATGGTTTTTCACCAGGTGGCCCCGTGCTCGCAACTCAATCCTGTTACAAAAATACTCTTACCCCGTTCATATTTTGAGGTAAAATTAGTGCTAATGTCTCCACCTGCTCCACAGAAATATGATCAGGCGCTGACAGCTCGCTTGGTAGAATAACACTGTAGCAGGGAATATGTGGTCAGCCGCTAATAAGCCCTTACCTACAGCGCTTTTCCCAATTGTTAACAAGCTGTGATGTTTGGAAATGTCACGCGTTTCTTGTTAAATAAAAATGCTTTTTGTGGTGATTGTGTGGCGCAGATGGTGATACAAGGTTGGTGCGTGCCTCCGTGGCCCGTGGAAGCCAGAAGGTAAACGGTAATAGTCTGCACAAGTGCTGGCCCTATCTCGGCTCCATAGTCTGCCGTGTCAGGCCTGCATTGAAAAGTAAGATGGATCGCCACCATTTCTTCTCCTCACAGTGCTTCTTGTAACCCTAGGTTCACCCGAGGAGGCCATTGGCGGAGAGGCGTCACGTGACCACGGGGTGCCAATGTTATTCTACAAGGGTGTCAAGACCCTGTCAGTTTCGGAAATAAATATTGGGAAACGGCGAGATGCAAAAGGCAACCTACTACGACAGCTCCGCAATTTACAGTGGCTACCCATATCAAAGCGCAAATGGCTACGGTTATGACGCCAATCAGGGCCAATATCCCCGGGCCTCTCATGTGGAAAGTGAGTACCATCGACCCGCATGCTCCCTGCAGTCTCCCGACGGCTCCGTGGCGCTGCACAAGCCGGGAGACATGGCGGAGAGCTGCGACAGGAGCGCGGTCATCCAGGCGGCACAGGCCAAGGTCCATCCCGAAAGCAATCATGCGCAGGGCCCAGTGTCAGCCGCTCCAGCCCCGCCACAGCCACCACCACCACCACCACAGCAGCAGCAGCCCCCCGCCCCCTCACAGTCTCCCGGCGTTATCACAAACCAAAGCACAAGCAACAGTCCCGGCTCTGGTCCTGGTCCTGGACAGGGCAGTGCCAAAGCGGGCTCGCCGTCCTCGTCCTCCACCGGCAGGAAACAGATCTTCCCCTGGATGAAGGAGACGCGACAGAACACCAAGCAGAAGACACCCACGAGCTCCACCGCAGGTACCTCTACTGCAAAGTTAAAAGATAATTCATAAATATGCATACAGTACATTTATAAACATGACATAACGCAATTTTACTGAGGTTCACGTAGGTCAACCTCACACCTCTTGCTAGTTCTAAAACAAACAAACACAAAAAACAAACAAACAAACAAACAAAAAAACTAATACATATTCCATAAGAACTTGAATCAAAATGACATTCATCCAATAATGAAGACTCACATTACAAAATAATTGTGCAGATGCACAATGGTCAAAAATCTATGCACAAAAAGCATATTAATACAGCATATGAATTTCAAAGTTCTAGGTTTAGGTCAAAAGAGGTCACTAGCAGTCCCCACTACAGGAAATGAGCAGCTAGTCTAGTACCATGATAACTGATCTGACACCAAGTCCAACAAAGCACTCAAATCTGAAGAGTTATTAACTCTGCAGAATGTGAAGCTATATCCAAAAAATATTCATAATGCACATTTTTTTACTTTAGTCAACATCTCTGCCAATATCTGCTATTAATATTGAATTAGTGGATTCATATTATGGTCATACAAACCTACTCTGTAAGAACGACCTGTACAATATACGGGAAAAAAAAACTGGCAGCTATGGTTGCCAGAATTTTACTGTAAAAATACGCAGCAAAAGTATGCACATTTTACAGTAAAATACATTAATTGTATTACTAAACAATACTGTAAAAACAACTAATTGTTCACATTGGTGAGCGAGCATGAGGCATGTCAACATGGCAGAAACAGGGGTGCGGTCTTGTGTTTTTAAAAATTATGTTTTACTGTCACTAGTACTTTAAATTTAGGAGAAGCATTCAATCAGTTGATACTGTAGTCATGTGTGACACGGTTCCCCTGAGTCAAGGTTGGACCATGACTGATGTGGACAGAGCCATGGATGCTGAGTTTGAACAGAGCAGTAAATGTGGCTTCACTATTTTGTCTTGCATCCTTTAACAGGAAAATCTAAAATGTTATGTTTTTGGTACAAAATATTAAGACTGGACCCCAATTTCCACCATGCTGACATGACTCATGGTTTCTCACCAAAGTGAACATTTAGTTTGTAGTATTGTACTGTAAAAAAAAAAAAAAAAAAAAAAAAAAAAAAAATTTTTTACAGTAAGTTTCTGGCAACCACAGCTGCCAGTTTATTACAGTAAATATGCCAGTATTGTGCTGTAAATGTTATATTCTCCCTTTTTTTTACAGTGTGCTTTGGGTTTTAACATCTACTAATCCTATAAGCAGCTCTATGTATGTGCAATGTATGTTTTGAAAAAAATGCATAAATCCATATATTATCTTATATGAGAGGTTTCAAAACATTCAAACCATCTCTCATACAAATGGTCCTTTCTTAACTTAATTAACTTTTTAAAAAATGCAAATATGTTCCTTTGTACTATAGTCACACAAGCCACATTAGTACAGATTTTCCCAAACTTATTTTCTTGTGACCCACATTTCAAATTATTAATTGAACCCAGTTTTACCCACCAGACTATTTTTGCCCATATTGTGTCCCCCAGTGCTCCTAACTACTTCCTAATTTTCCTACATTTTATACAGCAGAAATATCCTCAGTGGGCTGGCCATTTCACTATTAACCATTCTTAAATTGTGGAATCATTACATTTTAATTACAATTACCCTGATAAACAGCCTTATTCTATGCATATGTCACATGTTAAATGTACCATGTCAAATGACCAAGTGCAAAACGGGAATATTAACACATTGAGATATTTTGACTATTCTCACAGCAGTAGGAGACTACAGCAATCTGAATGTATGTTCATGTTTTTTTACATACTTAAAGCCAGACTAATTCTTACCCATGAAGCATTACTGCAAATATTGAAGTTCTTTTACTTCTACGCGCCTCTATATCACATAATTTCTGGCAATAATATCATAATGTGTTTTCAGATAGGATGTGTGTTTAATGAACTCAAAATACCCACAATGAGATAAATGCATCCAGTAAGAGAAAAAATACAATTGGGCTGCCACTGACAGAAAACATAGACATATATTTGTTGAATATTGCTGTGATGAAATCTGATATTTTACTTAAAATTTAAACAGATCACAGGGGCAACAGTGGGGTAAGCAGTGGGAAGAAGTGAACTTCTTCGAACTTTGTCCTTGGGCAAGACACTTTGCCCACTCCAGTCACACAATATGGCTGGTTGTGACAGGAAGGGCATCTAGCTTAAAACCTGACAAATCACTGTGTGACTGTGGCAACCCCAAATAAAAAAAGAAGCAGCCGGAAGATTTAAAGAAAAAAAAAAAGTAAAAAAAATGGGATAACAAAACAAAAACAAAAATCCCATAAAAAAAAGAAAAGAAAATCTGAACCAGATGAAGCTATAACGCTGCCCCTTGAGCATGTTTGGATAGACTGTAGAAACGCACAGCCTATGAATACGCCAGATAGTGATTAGTTAATTATTAAATTTGTTGGCGATTATTTCCATTATGGGTTATCATTGATTAAACTGATTAGTTGTTGCAGCCTTATGTAGATCACAGTGGTACCATGAACATTTTTATTTGATCACAGAACAATGTGATGAGAGTGTGAGCTTCCTAAATGTTGGGTTTGGACCCAAAAGTGGACTGTGCATATAGTTACAAAGTTCAGTTTATTTTAAGTCTAAATATTGTTTTAATGACATAAAATGGTAAAACTGATTTTTAAATGTGGAAAAAGAAGTTTAGTTCTGTAGAAAATGTGTCAGAATAGAATGTTTAGGCATAAATTTGTGTCCCACAGTGAGATCAGTTGAGAACCACTGGTCTAAGCTCTAAATATGTACATCATGCCGCACTTTGCTTCTATTAATATACGAATAATTATGAATTTGTAATACCATACAGGACAATAGCATTTGACAATAGCATTTAACTGTATCCCAGTGTGGACCACACTACTGTATTTACATTGACCATTTGCCGCGGCGGTGCCCTGCTGGTGACCTGCCTCTAATGCAAACAGCATGTCCACTGATCACATAATGTCCCCGCCGAGACAACAAACAAACAACCACTACAGTCGTCTTCCTTTGTCCTGCTCCTGCCATTAGAACCTAACTTTCAGCGGGCGGGGGCTGTATTTACACAGAGCAAACCTAAAACTCCAGAGATGCGCCTCTTCCCATGACCTCGCCGGCGGTAAATGAGCTGAATTCTGCTGTACGAACTGCCTCAGAGGGCGCCCTGATGGGGCTGCTGTTAATGGGAATGGAAGTGCTTTTGCTCAGGTTTATCAGCAAATTAACAAACGTATAGTGGGGAAAGCTCATTTAGTAAAAGACGTTTTACGCACATATGCCTCCCTGGCGGGTGCATAGGCCGCAAATTTGCATTTTAGGGTCATTAGACTGAGCTGAGCTTTAATCCGGAGGCCATTCTCTCGTTTAGGTTGGTAATCTGGTAATAAATAGTTCATTATTGGAGATGCTTATATAAAGATCTCTTTCAACCATGCATTAAGGCATAAGTTGTTTTTGTACAGCACACATCTCCTTTTTGTTTCTATTGTAAAAAGAGCTAAAATGGATTTTAAAATAAGCGTGCCATACTGGTTTGTTTTCTGCACTGTTCTTATAGGAAAGAGAAACTGGTGCTAAACAGCTAGACTCAATGCATTCCTTTGATTGGGTAAGAGCTTGGTCATAGACAAACCTGGACATGAATGGATGAAAAAACACACTCTAGAACAATTTCAAGTCTGTTATTTTTTCTTGGGATAAAGGAATACAGAAGGCATGAGAAATCATGCTTTTACCTGAATAAACTCTAATGAAGCCCCAAATCAAGAAGTATTTATACAAGGTGGTTTATTGTTGGTCTTGCTTTATAAAATACATACACACATACAAAACTATGACACATACATTTTTTTCCAAGAATATCTTGCAGATTATTGTCCACACAACAACTCCAACTGCTTTTGTAAGGCCACTTATCAGACCACTAGGTGACAATAAACAGTGCACCACTGTGAGAGAACCAACAACCAACAATTTTCAGTGAAGTCTTTGCTGGCTTTGAGATAGATGAGTTTGATCAAATTTGCTGAAGGGATCAGTTGTGGTTCTAAGAACATTACATGGATCCAGATTTTTAGTACCATTGAGAGATAGGACCAAAAATAAATATCACTAAAAGAACCAATTATTAGTAATTCTTTAGTGGATTATTTTGTTATTGTTGATCAATTGATAGTGCATTTACCCCTGAACAAGAACATTTCCAGTCTGAGATCTGGGCACTTTTACCATTGTGAGAAAGTGATAATGCCTTGGTGAAGGTCCATTTTAGCATTGATCTGACTAAATGTAATACAGTTGTTACATCTTATGCATTTTCATCATATCATTTTGCTTCACTGTAAGGTGGTCTTGTTGGGAATGTCTTCCTTAACCCTGTATCATGGCCACCATTAATTTTATGGATATGCACATGTTTTTAACACAAAACAATTAGCATGAGCATGTTTTAACAGTGCTTTTGTAACCTCAGGCATAAAAAATGTACTAATGTATTATAGCTTTCTTGATGTTTTTGTTCGGAATGAAGGCTCAGAAATAATTAGCATAGCAGAATGCAGTTTTAAAGATTCAACCAGTCTTAGAGTATATTCACGTCTGTCCTTTAGCAAATGGCAATTCACCAACAAGTCCCCTTCAATGTTTCTTATGTTTTACATAAAACAACTCTTTACCTAGTTAACTTTAACTATTTATCTACATACTATTATCAATTCCTTCATGTGCAGCTGTACTGAAACCTGTTGTACTTGGTGGAAATTTGCAAAAAGATGCAGACACCGATTGTAGCTCTTCTGTCTTCTTGAATCTTTCATTTGACACATTTGCACATAACTCCAGAGAAACACAGCTCACGCTTGTGTTTTACGCCTCCCAAATGGATCCTAAAGCATGAACTAACCTGCCCTTGTCTCCATAAATAGTGCAATAATGATCCAGGCTATGAGCACAGGCTCCGCCCACTCCTCGTGTAAACCTCGCTTTCATCTGCTAATGGCTCAGGTTATGTCATGTAGCATTCCTTAGCTCTGACGCCGACAGGTAGTCAAATGGATTAGGTGTTGGCTGGCTGCCATATAATGGTAAGTAGTCCGACACCTTGTTGCAGCCAGGATTTGGGTGTTTAAACAGGAGCGTTATCAGTATGGGGAAGGCCAGATGCTCTACTTTCACTTCATACACAATGCTGAGGTTTGCATTTCTAGACAGGGGTCATGATGTTGATGCTCTATGGTTAAGGTTAGCTGCTGAGATATCACACATTGACCTATTATTGTCCCAAATGCACAAAAGTGCTAGGTCTATAAATTGATTAGTAATTGTCTTGTACAGCCCTTGCACCGCTGAAACTGGGGCAGATCTATCACAGGGTTTTTAGTGGCCACAGACAACATTTTATAGGCTGGATTTGATGTTAGAAATTGGACAGACCATGCTGTAGCAGTAGCTTCAGTAAAGAGCTAGTCATAAGCTTGATGTTGGAACACAAGGGTATCAATTATGTTGAAATGAGAGAAAGGGTTGAGTTTTGAAGATGTCAAAACAAAGCTTCCTCTGATTACACGAAAGAGCTCCAAGTAGTTCCAAAGTCAAAAAGAGGTACTAAAAAAATAAACGTCCTTAACTGAGGGATTTGGGGGGTGGGGGGGTGGGGGGGTGGGGGGTAGTCCTTATAATACATCCAGTCCGGCATTTAAAGTGCAAAATAAATAAATTAATAAATAAAGCAAATATAATAAATACATATTAAAAATAATATAATTAAAATAAATAATTAAATAAAAAAATCTAATTGAGATATTGTTAATAATAAACATTTTTATATGTCATATTTAGGCTTCAGATTAAATAGTGCATATGTCCCAGGTTAGAGGTTGGCTGCCATTCTGCACCTATGGCATCTCCGTCCCCAACCAAACACACAATCGCACACATTCATACAAGAGAGCTAGGTGAAGTGTTTTGCCCAAGGACACAACAACAGTATGATATGTGGAGAGCAGAATTTAAACCACCATCCTTCTAGTTATAGGACAACTGCTCTACCACCTGAGCCCCAGTGACATCAGTAGAGCCATATTTATTATATTGGGTTCATTTTATTAAAACAGCAATATGTTCACATCATATATTCACTTTTAAAGCTGTGTGAAGTCTGTTGTATCTTTAATTTGTTAAATTTATCTAACCCTGTACACATACATGAATATAAGTTTATAACCAAAGACCATCATAATGGAACCAATATTCGTAGGTCAAAGTAAAAGCCTCTGAATTCAAATACAACACTGAATGTATAACTAAAATGACAACACTTTGTTGAAACATTTTAAAGACATGTTCAGCTCATATGGATACAAACATATTTGCAGTACAGGATACAACATTTTTACAACATATACAGAAGTTCATTTCATGTTTGTCAAAAAGGTTGGTCTGTTGGTTACCCTCTCATTTAGTGATCACCAATATTCAAAGTCAAGTGCAGCTTTATAACTGAGCTCAAAACAATGAAACTAAAACAGAACATGGTGCATTTGAGTGCTGCCTCATTGTATAGAAAGACATATTGAGGAATTTCCCATATGTGGGGTGGAATTTTAAAGGCACAATATGCAGGATTTCCTCCACAGTGATTGTAATCAAACCCAGTTCCATGCACCATCCACTCTTTAGGGCTTTTCACTGGTCAAGTCAAATCTGAGCATTCAGTACACTGGCTTTGGTAGAATCCAGGTGTTTAAAAGCAGTTTCTTTCATCTGTGAGCTAGGATTGGCCCAGAGCTAACAT
This sequence comes from Bostrychus sinensis, assembly GCA_020698575.1. Taxonomy (NCBI): domain Eukaryota; kingdom Metazoa; phylum Chordata; class Actinopteri; order Gobiiformes; family Eleotridae; genus Bostrychus; species Bostrychus sinensis. The sequence goes on along the minus strand of CM036255.1, from coordinate 3,427,102 downwards.
TCAAAAACATGTATGTAAACAACAGAGGAAATAATAAAGATATCAAGAGAGCTATGTCTAGAGATAATTTACAAATTGGGCCATGAGAATCAATGGAGTTTATAATGTATTATGAGTATTATTAAATGTGCTATGAGCAGTATTTTATATATATATTTCATAAATATTACCTACATGTGCCCCAAGATATGTAAACATGTTTAAATAAAATATTAGCTTTACTGATAACAATGGTAATTAACAATTAAAAATATGTTTTACATAATGGCCAAGTTGATTATGTTTACATTTTTTGCTTTGGTTTGAAAACTGCATTGCCAATGTTCAATCAGAAAAGAGACCATTGTTTTGATTTAAACTGCAGTACCGTTTTCAAACCAGTAACAGAGCATGCTGCTTACAGTACATTTAACCTTGTCGTGAAAATTGTGCACGTAAGACCTTTAAAATGTACTTAATATTAAAAAAAGCATGCACAACCTAAAAGCACAAGGAGAAGTTCATGTAAGGGCCTTGTTTCCTGCAACACACTGACACACAATGTTCTTATTACAGTGGAGAGTTGCCCTGGAGACAAGAGCCCGCCCGGGTCAGCGGCGTCCAAACGGGCCCGGACCGCGTACACCAGCGCGCAGCTGGTAGAGCTGGAAAAAGAGTTTCACTTCAACCGCTACCTGTGCCGGCCCCGGAGAGTGGAGATGGCAAATCTGCTAAACCTGACCGAGAGACAGATTAAAATCTGGTTCCAGAACCGCAGGATGAAGTACAAGAAGGACCAGAAGGGCGTGGGGATGATGCCCTCTCCAGGGGCGCAATCCCCTCGGAGTCCGGTGGCTCCTAGTGCGGGGAACGGAGGCGGGGGTGGTGGGTACCTCAACTCTATGCATTCTCTAGTAAACAGTGTTCCTTATGAGTCCCAGTCGCCCACGTCCTACTCCAAACCTCACCAGAACGCATATGCCATGGCCACGTCATACCCCCCTCCTTTGAACAACTGCCCCCCCTCTCAGCCCCAAAAGCGGTATCCGGGCACCGACTCGGCCACGCCCGAGTACGACGCTCTCCAAGGCAACGGCACCTACGGGACGCACATGCAGGGCAGCCCCGTTTACGGAGCCTACATGGACTCGATGCCCAACTCTGGGGCGTCCGTTTTCGGCTTGAGCCACCTGCCTCACCCGCCGCCGAGCATGGACTACAACGGAGCAATCAGCATGGGCAGCAGCCAGCACCACGGAGTGTGCGAGCCCGCGCCCACGTACACAGACCTAACGCCGCACTACTCTCAGGGAAGAATCCAGGAAGCGCCCAAACTGACGCATCTGTAGCGAACATGGCGCAGCCTGCTCACTCTACTCCCCGCCGTCCCCTCCCTGCCTCAGATCACTCCGCCCCATTGTCTTTATCCGCCACCTCCAGACGCATTACCACCGCTTTGTTTCGATACGCCTCCTCAATCTTTCTTCTTCTTCTTCTTCTTCTTCTTCTTCTTCTTCTTCTTCTTCTTCTTCTTCTTCTTCTTCTTCTTCTTCTTCTTCTTCTTCTTCATCTTCTTCTACGCTTCCACCTTTTGTTTATGTTGCCATAGTTTGATGTGTGAAGTAGCGCTAGAAAAAATAATCACCACTTGCTTGAATTCGGTCTCTATTTGTTGTTTGCCATTGTCTGACTAAGACCTATGTGGGCTGTAGAGCGGTAGGTAGGTAGTGGCTGTGGGTGGGTAGGTATAGGCTAGGTTTCGGGATAGGGAGGGGACACACACTCATATTTAATCTTTTTATTTCAATCTTCAACAAACAGGGTATTATGAACATGTTTTATTCATTCTTAATGTGAAAATGTCCTATTTTATTTATCCGCAATTGAAGAATTGTGTTTTTGTAGCATTCTGTTGCACTTGAGATGGTATTATGAGGGTTTCCACTGACACTCTTCCTTTGCTTGTGGACGTTCTGAGATTATTTATTTTTTTGTCCTTGTAGTATTATTTTTGACCGTTGGCATTATCTCGGCTCGTCCACACCACTGCGTTTCTCCGAGGAGGTGTTTTCATTTGCAATGTAATATCAATCAGCCATGCAATAACGGTGGAAAGAAGGACACACGATAGCATTTTTATTCTTTATTGAAGAAGCAGACATCATTCATTTGTCCCATTTTTTTCGATGTATACATTCCATGCTGCTCCAGTTTGAAGAAATAAAGACAACAGTTTAAATATAAACGTAGCATATCGGTTTTAATTAATGTTTGGGGCACATACACACAAAGAAGCCAACAAATTAATTTAATCCTACTAAATAAATTTTTTTCACTGTGGAATCTTTATGAACATAAAACATTAATTGTCCACAAATAAAAAAACAGTCAAAAAAAAAAAAAAAAAAAGACCTAAAATGGCGTCACATATAGAATAAAGGCTACTTCGTGGGAAAAAAAAAAAAAAAATCCTACACGGGTGGCCTTCTCCTGGCCCTGTGTCGCGTGCGTGGGCACATCCATAATAATAAAAATGTCACCGTGGAGCCCCGAGTGGAGATCCTGCAAAAGAGCAAGAAGACAACAAGAGGCCAAATGAGAAATCGTTTGAAAAATAATTCGCCGATGTGTTCCGTCAGTCACACGGATATGGAAGGATACACGGCCTCAAAGTGGATTCATTTGTCTCATAATTTTTCACATTTGGAGGAGATGTCAAGTAGGAAATGCCTTGGATAAAAGGAGGGGTGCAGCTCTGACGATTGTAGCTATATGGATGTTAAAGAAAAGGGTTAACACTTGTTTACGCATTTTACGCACAAATTACGCACAGCTTTTTGTGTTAATGTGTTAATTGCTAAATCCATGTATTTTGCCTTTTATTTTAAATCATTCATGAGTTAAAATAATTCTCAAATTATTTTAAATGCTGTCCACATTATTATCACAAAATAATTTCAAATGTTGTACGAAGTTTACGTCTTGTTATTATGCGTTATTTTCGCACTCATTTGTAGTCTATCATGATTGATACAGCGGGGCATGAACATTACGGCCCTGACATATGGCTAGCAGGGGAACCCTAGAACAATTGAACCATGGTGTGTCAGAGTATTTCTGCATCCAACACACACGCAGCAAGCCTCTGATTAGAGCCATATGCGTTACGCACAGGTACCACATAAATAACGCTCTGCAAGATTTTGTATTTTTGATCCGTAAGAACAAGCTCTTAAATCAATGCAGGGACGAATCCTTTAAGAGCAGCCACCCACTCGTTTGCCCCACTCACAAAAGAGGGAAAAAAACGCAGAAAAAAACGGAGAAAAAAAAGTTATCCATCTTTCGTTCAAAATCTTCAAGAAAACGAAAAATACACACAAATAACATCCACAGCGCTGATAAAGGCCAGGTACAGGCGCGTCGCATACTCACCGTTGGCCCGTTACCGCCTCTTGTAGCAAGCAGAAGGAAGCATGATTCATATTTGTCTGCTAAAACATCCCTTCCAGCGACAGAAAGACTACTACTGCGAGCAAAAAGTGATTCCTAATCTGAGTGGCCAGTGTTTCTTGCCGCTTCCTGGCTGCATTTGATCCGGGGGAGAGTTAGAAGCCTTAAATGTGCTGTGAGGGCACCGAGCTGTCAGACCTTTTGGCGAGTAAGATTGATCGCGCGCAGGCTTCCAGCACTCTTTGTTTGGTATATAAGCAAAAAAATGAGAGGAGGCGAAGGCGTTTTTTCTCAGTTTTCCTTCTGTTTTATTCAACCAGTCATAGATTTCCTTTTTTTGGAAATGGGTGGAAATATAACATGTTTTTGCTCTTGTCAAATGTGGATTTCATGGAGCATTCTGGAACCATAAGTAAACATTGCTGGGAGAAGCCAGTGAGGAGCATTACCATAAACACGTAGGAATGTATTGGAAGTGGACCAGAGTTAACGTAATGGGGCTCTGCTTTTATGCAATTCCACATCAGATGATAATCTCAAGCATTTACGCGTCTTTAATAATACATCACTTTTGACCACATATAGCTACAGACTTTTACATAGGAATATATGCACACTGATACTTAGAGCTGCGTAATTAGGCTATTCACTGTGAACTGACAGTTTCCAAAACCCAGCTTATGCTTGCTTCGGTGACGTTGAACATGGAATATCATTTTTGCAACGACAGCCTTTTCCATATCCCTTTGTAAACACAGCATTAATATCGGTTCAGGAAGATACTTAAAATGATGTGATGAGGAAATCCTTGAACGAAGCCGTTCAACATAAAATGATTATAAAGTATAACGTTTTTATGTATTTATTCATAATTATACAACACATTTGGCCACGTAGAGCCATGGATATTTATATGGAACAATCGAATGTTTAGGATGTAGGATACTTAAACTGTATGATTAGTAACGTATGGTAAACAGATAATGGTGCTGTGATACAACTCAATAACGCAAAAGCCTTTCCAAGTGTTATAGCATAATTTCATTCAGGTCAATTATTTTATGTAGCCTTATGTAAACACGGCATAATTTAAGTATAGAGATGGATATATAATTAGAGATTAGGGGATGCATTCTGAATGGAGGAACGTTAACGATGTAAACGCATTGCTCTAATGCAATTCTGATATCTTAATGCAACGCTCTAATGTCCTTATACCATAATCATACACGCCATACGTTTTTATATAGGATTTGTAATCATATAGGGATAATAGAATTACTATATTGCCATTGTAACGCTGTGTAAATGTATTATAGAAAACTGTTTTGCTTTTATGCAGTCAGGTTGTATTGTATCGTATTTATACTACACCATTCGAATTCAACATCAGCCGATATAAACAACGAATTACTGAAGTATAGGGATAAGATACAAAAACTGGTGGATGTTTTTCATATTTCAGCATTCATAGTCGTGTGAATAATGCCTTTTGGTTAACAACAAAATGAATAGGGCCATCCATATGTCATTTCTAGTATAAACGAAAGTGCACTACACACTATGCCTTTAAATATCAATTTAAAAAGAATATACTGCAATGATATGGACAGTGAGCAGTCTTTGCGCCTCCAGCTCGGATCTCAAAGCGCCTTTATGAGCTCAAATGTGTCATATCAGTCAATATTAAGGTTATGGATAGTTGTTTTTTATTGCCGCACGTTGCTCTGGTGCGTATGTCACCATTCCACGTTTAAAAGGCTGACATTTATGGGAATCCACGCTTTTGCAAAGGAGCTGTCCACAGTTCTCCACATCACTCTGTGTTTTCTGCCTCTGTGGTGTGAAATGTGTGCGAGCGGTGCGCGTGTGTGGTGTGTTGGTGGTGGTGGGGGCGTTCACGACTGACAAACAATACGAGAAAGGAGGACGAATCCGCGCGCACCCTCCAGCCAGCACCACTTCCCCGGAATCGACAGCCATTCTGAAATATTTGAGTGGAGTGTAGTGGAGTGGACGTGAGGAGGACACACGGGGACATGTAAATAAATCAGACGTGCCCACTTCAGCAACGCCAGACTTTTCTTCTCGCGTTCTTCTCGGATCAATCAGGCAGACAGTCCTTTGATTAAACCCCAAATTGTCATTGGGCAGAGGTAATCATGTGACAGCGGTTCAATTTCAACCTCCATGAAGTCAATAGTTTAATAGGAGCCTGGTCCCCACAGTGAAAAAACTCAACCGGGGGAGTATGTTTGTATGTTTTTTTCTTCGTCGTCGATTTCGCAGAGTTTCTAAAATCACGCGTGGCAAACTTTCCTCGGCTCTGAGCGAGCGGAGATGAATTACGAATTCGAGCGAGAGAGCGGTTTTATCAATAGTCAGCCGTCGCTTGCTGAGTGCCTGACATCTTTCCCCCCTGTCGCTGATTCATTCCAAACTTCATCAATCAAGAGCTCGACGCTTTCACGGCCGACACTCCTGCCTCCTCCCTTCGAGCAGACCATACCCAGCCTCAACCCGGGCAGCCACCCGCGCCACGGCCGGCCTAGGCACAGCCCCGATGGGTGCAGTCCGCTCCCCACCGCCTCGCTGCCCCCGGAGTACCCGTGGATGCGCGAGAAGAAGGCGTCCAAGAGGAACCACCTGTCCAGCGCCAGCGCCATTTCCAACGGGGCCGTGTGCTTCTCTCCTAAAGGTTAGTACTCTTCCACAAACACGGGGCCTGGGGGATCGAGAAGACCAAAGTTAATGAGTGGAGCTGGTATGTGGTGTGTTTTTCATTCCACAAAAGCGCACCGTGGAAGAGTTTGACTGCACATAGAACACTACTGAATATGGACCAATGCGAAATTGCATTTTGCTTCAATACAATTAAATGCCCTGGTACTATAAAGTTGGTTTTAAAATTATTGTTACACAATATTTTGAGTCATGTGGATCAACATTTATTTTTGCATCATAAAGTTCAATCAGTAGAATATAGGGATACATGCGTAAAATTAGAGGAAATACACTGTTTTGTATCAATGCCAAACTACTGATAATCCATATCTTTATGCATTGCACAATCACCATGTAAATACATAAAGGCAAACTAAGTGTGGCTGCTATGTGGTGATTTATTCCCTCCAAAGCACGCCGTGGAAGACTTTTGATGCGTGACAGTAATGAAGAGTGATGGTTGCCGAGGAAGCTAGCCCGAGCATTCATTTAGTGTCCCACACTAGGGGCCAGTTTTACCACTCTAGGCTGCTGTGTTGTGCCAAACCAGTCTTCTTTTAGATTTAAGACAGCTATTTTAAAGAAAATTCAGTGCCTGAACAGCACTTAGCATCACAATAGCTTTAACATGAGAGTCTAGAAAATAATTTTGTTTATTTAAATAGTTTTTTTTTATGTTAAAGTTTTGTATTTTTACCACAAGGTTTGATCATTTTTAGACTCCATTCGTGCGTCTTGGCGCATTTGGATACATTTAAAGCTTTTAATACATTTTATCTTTTTGTTTTAGGTGAGGGGAAGGTGTATTGTGCGCCAGAGCAGCGGCCATTTTGCTCCAATGTTGTGAGGACTCAGTGCGCGCCGATAACTGTTTATCTAACCATGATTCTTGTGTCTAGGCTCGCCCGAGATCGTGGAAAGCGGCGTAGGAGCAGGACTAGGGAGCGGTGGACCTGGAGGAGTCGCGGCCGGAGGAGGAGGAGGGGGCTCACGCAGACTGAGGACCGCGTACACAAACACGCAGCTGCTGGAGCTGGAGAAGGAGTTCCACTTCAACAAGTACCTGTGCCGGCCCCGGCGGGTGGAGATAGCGGCCTTGTTGGACCTGACCGAGCGGCAGGTCAAAGTGTGGTTCCAGAACAGGCGCATGAAGCACAAGAGGCAGACCCAGACTAAGGACAGCCACGGCGGCGACGGGAAGGGCCGAGGAGGGGGCGAGGACGCGCTGCAAAGCGAAGACGACGAAGAGGGATCCCTTTACGAGACTTTCCAAATGCACAATAATAACAATAACAGCGAAGTGGCGTTTACAGCCGCGCCGCTGAACAGCAATGACAAAAATCTCAAACATTTTCCCACTCCTACCGCGGGATGCCTGTCAACAATGGGGCCCAGCTCGGCATCTGGCCCGGACAATGGTGACTGCAGTCCCCCGGCACTGGATGTCTCTATACACGACTTTCAGCCTTTCTCCGCGGATTCCTGCCTGCAGCTGTCCGATGCTGCCTCGCCGAGTTTGTCCGAGTCTCTGGACAGCCCCGGGGACCTCTCCACTGACACTTTTTACTTTTTCACGGAGTCTCTAACTACAATCGACCTACAGCATCTAAACTATTAACTCCAACCCCATAGCGTGTGTTTTTTTTTTCTCCCCTGGACACTAACTTTTTAATTGTTTGTAAATTGGGCACATTAATTCTGTTGATATTTGACAAGGTAAGGCTCGATTCTGAATCACTGAAGTAGTTGTAATTACCACAACAGCTCTTGAATGAAATTATGAGTGTGTGTGAATTATGATGCAATATTGATAGGCCTATGGAAACCTGCTCCTTTTTATTTTTGTATAGCTTCTTGGATATTTTTGTTAGAATACATTTAACTTGCTACAACGTTTTCTGTCTTCCTTGTAGTCATTTTAAAATATTTCTACGTTTTATAAATCATGCACGGGAGTATGCAAAAAATAGAGGAGGTATTATGCAAATTTAACAACAAGTTGGTAATGAATATAATTAGAGTACTTTCTTTCTCTTATTGATTTTTACTTTTATCTGCAACTTTATATGAAAGGAAAAGGGAATAAAAAAGGAGTATTAGGACATTTTCACGTTTTTAATTTTAGATAAAAAATCTTACTACTTTTTAAATAATTTATGTCTAACTTTTTGCCACTTTTTGTAAATTTGTTAAACGTCTTCAAAATTACGCAAAGCTTTTGGTGCGTAAAAGTAGACCCTATATTTGTGTATCTTTACATTAGTTATTGTTATACACATTTAAAAATTAATTATGTCACTAATTTAAAAGAAATCCATAATTTCAATCTCCAAACCATCCACACTGCATCTTAAAAAGCAATCACGTAGCGTGGGAGCTCCCAACATGGTGCGCGCCTCGAATTTAAGTGAGCCGTGTTCGCCTACGGGAGCTCATAAATCACCGCGTGGCGTGAATGAGACGGACATTAAGGAGACCAATTGTGGCGTAATGTGCACAAATAAAACCCCACTTACATTTTCATACCGGACTACCCCCTGATTTTGTAGCCCTTTAAAAAACCAAGTGTGAGTGTGCGTTTGGCCATAACTCATTTTTATGGCTTGTTTAAACACGGCCCTCGGTAGCTGTAGTGTGTTAGATCCAACTCAAAACAGACCACTCTATTAACCTCTGTATTGACAAACCATTCATAGTTTTCTAGATATTATCTATTTGTTGCTTCACCCAAATTAGTTTTAACTTTTGAAACGATTTTAAGCATATGGAGCAACATATATTCCTAGTCAATACTCCAAATCGTCTCCATTGTATTGCACTTGTTGAGTTGACTTATGGGACTTGGGCGGTACAGTTAGCACAACACAACAGCCACCAGTTGGCACGATCGATTGGAAAAGTCGTGTACCAATTCATAAGCTGCCAGTGCTGGGTTTATCGAATCATCTGGAAGCCATAAGTGGAGCATTGATTGTGGCAGCGTTAGCCTATGGAGTGTGAGAGGTTGAAGAGGGGGTAGGCAGCTAGGAGATGGGGGCTCCACTCCTACGCACACTCACTTTAACTGGAGCTAGGGGCCTCCTGCACAACACAGTCAATCCATACAGCGCGCCTTTTTACGCACAGAGGTCAAACAAATAATACGGGAGACCCCAGAATTGAACCAAAACATACAGAAAGAAGTTAAATGAGAAAAAAGCAACACATCCAATAATTCATCATCAAAAGATAGAACTTTCCACCAATATGATGACATGTTTTTGTAGGACAATAGGAAAGGGATGTTTTGGGGTATTTTCGTAATTTTTCTCACGTTTTGGGTCGATATTCTAGGTATTCCAGCAACCGTGAGAACCCTGGGAAACCGAAAGAAATACAAAGCATTGAATACAAGATTCCTCTCATAGCACACACTCACTTCTGTTGCACAAGCAGCTGGAGAGAGAGAGAAGAAGAGAGAAGGGGGGCGAGGCGAGAGGGGGGGTTCTATTGACCCCACTGCGCTTTTTTCATTGCTGGGAAGTTTACTCCACTTATCCTGCACCATAAAGTCAGGTTTTAGAGATTATTACTTTGTACATTGGGTTTTAACAAATATGTTGCAGCTTGTATAGAGTATACACAAGTAACAGGAGGTATTTGGTTTCTGTTTCATGTTGAACTGGACAAAACTTGCCACTCAGAGGATTGGTGGCTCCCCTGTATTATTTTGTTTTCTGCGTAAATAGTGGTGACCTGTCGCACCATAAGTGACCCTGAGGCTAGAGGTGGTTACAATGTTACACAAAGCACTAGATAGTAGATATATAAATGCATAACTTGCCCTTTGCGTAATAGATACACTGTTTTTTTGAATCCATAATATAATGTTTCAAAACAAAATATATTTATAAAGTTATATTATGGCACATTAAAAAAAAACAATTTTTCTCATTAGTCAGAAGATGAGGTATAAAGCCTCTATCAAGCATAACTTTTTATACATCCAATCACCACAGGCGTTCCCAAAGTCTGTGGGGGCCCCAGGCATGTGATATGTGGAGGGGCCCCCCATACACTAAACTGATAGCACATATGGTGTTATTAATCCATTTAAAATAATGACTACAACAAGAACAGCATGTAATTGATTAAAGACCAAGATCTATAGCTATACAAATCTTAAGGGGCCCTGCAACTGCCCAGTATACCATGGTTGCAGTGCTTCTGTCTATGCACTTTATACAAGATGACCTATAGTAATAACACTAGTTAAAGATTAATATTTGATAGATTTTTCAGAAACCACTAAAATACAAATAAATATAGAGAAAAATAATTGAATATGTGCCTAAATGTTTTCTCATCTTTGGTCAACTATTTCACCCCTTAAGGCCAAATGAAGTGCGTTTATAAGATAGGGTGACTGGACAAGTTAGAAACTGATTACTTTTATAAAACTACTGAAGATATGAAAGAGCATGGTTTAGTCCAGGGGTTCCCAAACTTTTCAGAGCATGACCTACAAAATAACAAATATGAACAATCCATGATTCCTTAATGCGATTAATGCTCATAATAACCTCAGGAGGAAAAACATGTAAATGTGAGAATCATATTATTTATTTGTTTGCTTTAAATTGTTTACATTTCTAGAAATCATCTCACGACCCCCACCTCACCCACCTTGGTGTCTTGCAACCCCCCGGGGGCCCGACCCCCAGTTTGGGAACCGGTGGTTTAGTCCACCTTACTCATACTCAGATTATCAGTTATCATTATATTAGCATTTCTGGTAAGTAGAATTCATAAAGCAAAGTGTATGATGTATGATAGTTACTAGATATTTTCAGTATGTAGTTGATAGTGGTGTATACAATTCAATACAAATATTCACTCTTTCACCAATGACTAACTGTCAGACTAACTAACTAACTAACTAACTAACTGTCAAATAATTCTGAATATTCTGGATGAATAATCAGATCTAAATATGTAGGCAAACAGGCAGGCCTACATCTGACCACATATATATTTTGAATACTTGAATTATTTAATATTGGTAAATAATTCACTGTTAATGTCAAAACAACCTTTTATTTATTTATCAATTTTGATTAATTAGGAGGAAACTTCAGAATTTATTGACTGCATGTCAGGGGGCTGTTTAACCATTCCACGAATAATCTCTGAGTATAGGAACATAATAAATCATCTTTCACAGACATTATCCACACTTAATAGTGTTTATCATTTGTTTTAATGGCAGTTTACAAAAAACATAAATGTGCTTTTTTATTTTATTCATAGACTTCTTGAAGGTCCTATATTATGCTTTTTTTTTTTTTTTTTTTTTTTTTTTTTAGCTTTGCATTAGTATTTCACTTTTTATAACTTAAAATAATGTAGGTATAAAAAAACATATTTTGGGGCAACCTAGTCTCACAGCAAAACATGACTCCAGTAGAAATGAATGGGACATATATTATGTAACAGTGTCACAATTTAAGAGCTCAAATTGTAAAATGTACACATTTTGCAATGTTGACCAACGTATCTATGTTTCTGGGTTGTTTGGGGAGCTGTTACTTTGACTCTGCAGAAAAGGCTTGGATTAGGTGCCTGTGGCCCTCTGCTGGCAAAGGTGGAGAATGAACAGGGCATAAAATGGCTATTGAGCATGACTATTAGCAACATAAACCTAAAAGATAGATAAATGAGCTGACTGCTTCGTAGTGACAGCAATTTAAGCACTGAAATGATCAGAACCAGTCCGGTGAGGGTGTATGGGCTTTAGAAATGAACAGGAGGACTTTCTGGTTGTTATATAGAGCCGTGAGACTTGAGAACGGTGGTGTTTCAGCATACATGATTACTCAAACATGTATGATTGAAACACAATATTATTCCAAGTATGTTTTTGGGGTGGAAGCAACATTATTTCATGGTTAAAAGCTCCAAAAAGTCAATTTAGCAGAATATAAATATAAATATAATAAATATAATATAAATATAATATAATATAATAAATATAATTTAATATAAAGCTCAATATGCAAAAATATGTAACATGTTTGGGACAGATCTTTTTTCAATCTTGGTGGGCAACTCATAAATATATGCATAAAAGTGGATGTAGTGATTTTAGATGATATTATGACCCTTTGTCATCTTCTGAAACAAATTTATAAGTAAGACAATTACCTGATAAGATTTTTCAGCCAATTTATAAGTGCATATTTTGAACTAATATTAGGCTACACTACAGTTAGAATTGTATTGTATATACATTAAAGTTGAATATTATTTAAATTATCATAATAAGTGATATTTAGGGGGTTAAAACTGAACAGAGGCTACATCCCCTGTGATTCTCTTAGCATTATGCCCCTATTCTTCACTATCAGTGCTTTTATAGGTGTTGTTTTAAACGGTCTATATTCTGCTTTTATTCTTATTTTTAAACCAAGAGCAGCACATTTTACAACCTTCGAAAAAATAATGTGACTAAAAGAGAACATTTTTAATAAGTACTCTACTGGCGCCATAAAGAAAGAAAGACCAGAAAGAGAGAGAACATCAGAGGTCTTTAGAACATAATCTAAGAAAAAAAGCTTTACTTTTTGTATGGTGCCATTTTACTACAATATCAAAATTAGCTGTGAGGAATCAGTGGAAACAGAGCTGTACACTGTTTTTTGGATACATATATGAGAGCAGACTGGATGTCGTGGGCTTGTTGGTTGGTCAGCGCTTCCTGCAGTGGGTGTGGCCTCAAGAACTCAGTGCAAGAGAATATAGGATTACTTAAACACGCATGAATGAAACAAAGCATAACTCCATAACATGGTAGAACACTCAGAAAAGTTGATTTTGCAGAATATAGCCCCTTTAAATATACCAACCTTTTGTTATGTTGTCGTCTGTGATTGGTTACACCCAAAACATTCCTCCAGTGTAAAGTATAAAGAAGGAAAACTGTGAAATATGGCCATATGTGAGTTGGTCTATTCAGCCCCACTTGAAAATCTTGCATATTAAACATTCAAGGGTCAATTAGCCTCAAGAGTCCCCATCTTGAAGCCCAATCAATACATCCATGCTGTCAGACCTCCTCCCTCCTGAGATGGCGCTGTTTCCTCCCCAGACCCCTCTCCCTCCTTCCTCTCTCTCTCCTCTCTGAATACTTCTCTCAGTATCTGTCTCCCACACTGCACTTCCACTCTGCCGTATATATATCTTCCCCCGCGGCCATTAATTTGTCGGACAGCTTTATTTGATGAACTTAACGCGATCATGAGCTTCCCCGGGCTACACTGTGCCGCGCCGGGCTCCAGCAGCACCACGGGCCTAGCATGCATCCATAATGAACAGGCATGGGAGTGTGCCTCTCTGACCCGCCGAGATGGGAATATTAATAGGGCATCAGCTTAATGCGGGTTGTGTGGGCATGTCGCGGTGTCACCTTTGACCTTGCAACACTACTTAGATAAAAAGTGGAGAGTGTGGGTGTTTATTATCATGCCTTATTGTGTTAAAGGTGCCATAGATAATGAAAAATATAAATACTACGGCTGCATATGATGAGGTAGTGTGTTTCAACATCTGAAAAATGATGGCATATGTTACTTTGTCTTAAATTGGATGGAGGATAATAGTTAATATCTAGTTCATTTATACCGCTTGTGAGCAGTGAATCCTCTGCCTCCACCTAACTTCATCCTCTGCAACCTCTTCGTTCAATCCAACTAATTTCATGTCCTCTTTCACTACATCCAGAAATCTCCTCTTTGGTCGTCCTCTAGGCCTGTGGTTCCCAACCTTTCCAGTGTTGCGTACCCCCTGAGTATTTTGTCACAGTGTGAGTACCCCCCTCATTTTTTTACATGGTAATAAAAAAAATAAAAAAAGTGGTCATCTGTGGTTTGTAGTATGACATTTTTATACTTTATTGTAAATGCTAATTAAAATATGATAAAAATAATTTTAAAATAACAATAAATAAATAAAAAACATAATTAAAATATAACAAAATATTAAAATAATTCATAAAAAATATAACAATATGCATTTCTCTTACATTTACATTTTTTTTTTACATTTTTTTTTTTTTTTTTTTATCAAATGATGAAATAATTCCAAGTACCCGCTGTAATGTGCTCACATACCACTAGGGGTTGGGAACCACTGCTCTAGGCCTCCCGTTCACTATCCCTTCTCTGTACATGTCCAAACCATCACAGTCTGTAAAATCCAACATCTTACATGAGCTGTCCCTCTGATGTACCTCCGAGCCACTTTCTCTAACTGTACTGCATTTTAATTCTCATGCACCGTCCCTTTCATTTTTGCTGTTACTCTTTAATCACACAACATGCCTGACGCATCTATTTCCTGAAACTCAAATGGCTTGGTTTGGGAGATACATAAACCAAAGACTTTACTAACTGTGGCCCCTTTGCAACCATACATAATACAAATCCAGTGTCACCTCTCCTGTCTTTTTCTCAAAACTGTAAATGTGATCATATTTATATGTCTACTGGGAATAGACTACCTTCACTGGACTATCCCATTAAGATCCAAAATCATGTAAAATGAACTAATGTAGTTCATCCATGTTTTTATGTTTGTATGACAAGTTGTGGTTATAGGTCCCCTGTTCTGCTAAATCGACTTTTCCTCTCTTTTAAACATATTATAATGTTGTTTCCACTTCACAAACAGACCTGGAGCAGTATTTTGTTTCATTCACACATGTTTGAACAAACCTGTATGCTGAGGCCGTCCCCTTCTCAAGAGCTGAAAACACTTGTTCTCATGGTTCTATGTAGACACGTGAAACCAGGAAGTATTCCTGCGTGTTTCTAAAGCACATACACCGTCACCAGACTCATTCTGATCATTTCAGCGCTTAAACTGCCGTCACTACAAAGTCAGCTCATTTATCTGTCTGTTAGCGTCATCTTTCTGGAATAGCCGTGCTAATTTTATGCTCTGTCCAGTCCCCACTATTGCCAGCAGGGGGCGAGAGACACCTAATTTATGCGTTCTCTCCAAAGTCAAAGTAACAGCTCCCCAAAAGTTTACGTTTTATTATTTTAAGTTCTAAAATGGGAAATTCTAAAGCTGTCAAAAAAATAAATAAATAAATAAATTAAAAAACAGAAAAAAGTGTAATATAGGACCTTTTTAAGGTGCTATGAGCAGTATATATTTCATAAAATTTACCCACATGTGTGCCAAGATATGAAGTAAACATGTTTAAATCAAATATTAGTTTTACTGATCACAATGGTACAGCTGATTTATTCACAATAAAAATAGAAATATTGAATATAATGGCCAAGTTGTTTATGTCTACATTTTTTGTTTTGGTTTTTAAAACTGCATTGGTGATCGTTCAATCAGAAAACCAAAACGATTTTGATTTAGGCTGCAGTACCTCTTTCAAACCAGTATGAGCCATGCTGCTGAAAGTAGCTTTAACTTTTGCATTAACTTATAGACATCTATTCTGTTTTTCTTCAGTTCATTCAAGCGGTAATTCATTGTATTACTGAAAGTTTATCTGTTTTATACAAAGCCCTGATTTGTCATTAACATCTGTCATTACCCAAAGCATTATTGGACGGCAACAGCATGATTTCTTCAAACAAAGCACTACTCCAAACCTATCCTACTGAGCTAAAAAGTCAAATCCATCTCTTTAGCTGCTGCTTGTTTTTCCCCACTTCAAGTGACTGTCTGAACCTCATGAACACAGCAAACAGCCTACTTTGCTCTCAGAGGACAGGATAGCAATAAATAGATTCTCTGTTTGTTAGAGCACTGAGACAGACATGTTGATTGGACATTTGGACAGACTATAGAATCCATCCTCCTTATTATATTAAAATTCTTCACTTGTTTCTCGCTAATTGAAACTTTAGCATCGGTATACATCACAATAAAAGCAATTAACTCTATAATACATAAGTAAGATCCTTATTTTAGAGCACCAGGTCTCAGAAAACATGGCAGACATTTTTGAGATTGACACATGTGTATTCATACTTAACAATATAGGTTACTTGGTTTCGGTTTGGTTTTACGCAGCGCCCAAAATAGCCCAGCCCATCTTTTAAGCCTTAACTTTTCAGGACCCAGTGTCGCCTGTGGCAGTGACATCCAGACCCCATCCATCTAAAATCAAGACATGACTGCTGCCCCTCCAACAAGAGCAGCTTTATCCCTCACCACACCGCACCATGTCTGTCTAATGTGGTCCCAAAAATACCGTACCTGGGTCACAGCGCGGGGTCGTCCTCTCAGGGCTGGGGCGTAAATCTCCCCCACGCAGGGGTCTACTCCGGGTTCTAACCGGAGCCGCGGGAGCTGTGTTTGCCCGTGGCTCTTGTCCCGTTGCTGCTCTGCTCCCGTCTGCCTCTCAGGTCATTGTTTGCTCGGCCAATACATTAGCAGCGACGCGCGTCACATTGATCAACGAGTGGCCTGGAATTTAAATAGCCACTCAAACGCCAATCTGTCACCGGCTTGTGCACGAGGGGGGGATAAGGACAGGGAGCTCACTGGCTGACCCGGTCCCACGTGACACCCACAACATTCATTGATATCATCCCCTCCCTGCGTCTTATGATCCAAAGGTAAAGGTTGGCACTGGTCACTCGGGGCAGGCACATCCACATTTTACGCCACGATGCGACCATGAGCAGCTTCCTAGACTATTCTGTGATGAGCGGGGAAGCCGGTTCGTGCTCTGTCCGGGCCTTCCACTCTGAACACGGGATTACGAGTTTCCAGTCGTGCGCCGTGAGCGTTAACAACTGCGGGACCGATGAGCGCTTCATGGCGAGCCGGGCATCACCTCCGGACGCGCTCCCTCCGCCCCAAGCGGGCTCATACCAGTCTCTGGGCGTCACGTACGGGGCATGCACCTCCAGCTACGCGCCCCAAACTTTTTACAATCACTACGCCCTCAACCAGGAAGTGGAGGGATTCCCGCAATGTGGCCCGTTAGTTTACTCGGGTAACATTTCTTCTTCTGTAGTAGCCCAGCATCGTCAGAGTTACACCACAGCGGCAGGCACAGCGCCCTTGGGTCAACTGCAGTACGCACACGCGGCCTACGGAGGCGGGCACGAGCAGGGCAGCGCGTTCCCCGGTTGCGCCAATCCGCTGTCGCCGCTCCACGCCGCGCACCTGGACGCGTGTTGCTCACCGCTGTCCGAGGGCGCCGCTTCCGCACAGACCTTCGACTGGATGAAGGTGAAGAGGAACCCGCCCAAAACAGGTGCGTTACAGGTGGGATGAAGAGGGAAGAGGTCTGAGGGTAAACTAGACTTTTGGAGAGTTGAACTACTATGGCAAAGTTAACATAACGTAGCCTTTCCCTTAAAGTGTTGGTTAAACTGACAGAAAACATTCTTTAAGTAACTTCTTTAAGTAAGTGTACTGAAAAGGTGAGCTGTCATAGCAGTAGGACATGATTAGATTACCATCCTCGAACCTAAGAAACAATGGCCAATATAAAGCTTGGTTTTGGTTTGGTTTTACGCAAACGTCTGAAGTAGGTGGTACAACTTCAAACTCAAAACATATCTCTTTTTTTATGCTGAAACCCCTAAATGGCAAACTCACGCTAAAAACCTGTAGCTTCTTAGTACTTTTTAACAAATGTGTGTGATAGTTCTTACTTTCAGCTAAAATCATCAGAAATCAGCAGCTATCCTTAACACGCCCTGAGATGAAACACATGAATAAAGATTCGAGGCATTAAAAGCAGGGTAATGTGAATGGATGAATGTGACGTTGGAAAGCCAGCTTATGTACAGATCTGCGCACTTTATGCAATATGTGGAAATGAGGAAGAGCAGTGTGTATATTACACAATATTATACATTTTACATTAACCTAATAAGCCTTTGGTTTGTTGTTAAATACACACATGCGGAGTGAAGTGTTGTGGTCGGCGACAGTAGTCTGTATGCAACAGGTATGAAGTGTCTTATGACGGAGCAGGTGTACCCTTGCAAGTTGGTCACTCTCTTGGTTCCAAATGCATACACTTTAAAACAAAATGTCAAATTAAACTTACACTTATCAGAGCGAGTGCAGTCAAAACTCTAGGTATGAATATATAGAGATAATATAGACGTTTGCGTCATGCGTAAAAGTCGCGGCATATTGTACCTAAAGTTAATTTAATGAGCCTACAGGTGGAGTAGCAAGCTGTGGATATTACATTAGAATATACTGCCTCACAAAGTTTGTACGTTCTTTTCAACAGGGACTAAAGACGCAGCAAAGTAGCATATTGTATACTGGCATATTAATCAGAATTCTATCAAACACTAATATGGAGCCAGATAATATAAAATATTTTATTGTTAACGGGGTACTAGTAGTAGCAGGGCAATATGTGGGATCATTACATTATACAACGGCGCTTAGTCATGGTTCAGCAACTTCTAACTAAATATCTACTTGATGCTTCCTTTCATGTTATCATGTTATATCTTCATGAGGATTAAAAGGTTGTCATTTCTTGTCTGCCCTTCCTTGAAATGTGTACTTCTCAACTGTCATGTTGACCCATTGACCCTACTCTGGGAACATGCCATCACTGCTGTGAAAAAAGTTGGAGTTGGTGTGTGATCTGCTCCAAAAATGACCTTGAACGGGCTGATGTCATCTTCAATCTCTTATTCATACTATATTTTGTTTCATGGTGCTTTTGGAATATGTCTGAGCATGTAAATATCATTAATAATATCTATTCCACCAACTCCACCTTTAATTGACACACTTACTTAAGCGGGGCGACAGAGCCCTGTCCGTGTTGTCACGTATTTGCCATAACTGACACTAAGTTATTGCGCACAGGACGGTCCGGGGAGTACGGCTACGGAGGCCAGCCCAACACTGTGCGTACCAACTTCACCACCAAACAGCTGACTGAGCTGGAGAAAGAATTCCACTTCAACAAGTACCTGACCAGGGCGCGGCGTGTGGAGATCGCCGCAGCCCTTCAGCTAAACGAGACTCAAGTGAAAATCTGGTTCCAGAACCGGAGGATGAAGCAGAAGAAGCGGGAGAAGGAGGGCCTCCTTCCCGCCAAACCCTCATCCTCCGGCGGTGATCTGGCTGAGAGCGCGCAGGACAAAATGGACGACGGTGCGTCAGAGAAGTCTATGTCCGCGCCCTCTACGCCGTCACCCTCTTCCTCCACGGGGTCTTCCGCTGGAGCTGACACTTACTCCTCAAACTAACTCAGCATCTAACCGCTGCCAATGCACCACAAGTCACTAACAGTTAACGGCAGTGTGAGTGGACATGAGTTAATGCACTCTTTTGAGACTGGGCCACATCTGGGTCTGTGTTTGATAACAGTGTATCCCAACTGAATTTGTCACCCCAGTTTCAGTTCCCCCTTTGAGGCGCTTAATCCACCATTGGCACTGTTTAGTTACTATTTTGTTTTTTTATAACATTAAGGCGTCAATCTGACTTTTATACATTTTTTAGAGAAAAAGGAAAGCCAATGACTCAGACGAATTGTTTTACAAATATAATGTCAATGGGACAGTCCAGTATTTAGTAAAATTGAGTAGTTATTTTACCTCATTCCCTGCATTAGATAATTGTCAGCAAAGCCCCATTTTGGAAAAGCAGACAGGGGCCAGTGAATACACACTTATGCTCCAAATCTTCTTCCACAATTAATTAACGTGTGTATTGAAGGTGTTTCCATGCATTCTTTAACTCACATGACTTTTTCATTTATACTTTCCCGTAACAGTTGTGATCGCTTGTTCCTTTGTTCTTGTGAAGTTAGACTATATTGGCACCACTTCACAAGCCATTATTCAGGAGGGCGTTATAGGCGGTGTAACACTCTAGACAGTGTCTGTGTATGTCTCTGTGTTATACACAGACAGAAAACTCTCACATCCACTCACCTGGGACAATTTAGAGTTACCAATTCACCTAACACATGGAAGTCTTTGGACACTCGGAGAAAGCCCGAGTAGCCAGAGAGCACCCACAGTAGCACGGGAGGACATGCACACTCCAGCCAGAGAGATTGTGTCAGCCAGCCCGAGCGTAAAACCTTTCTTTCTAAACCTAACCGATCTGCCACCTTTATTATAGGGCAAATGTGCCCTTGATATAAACGGTTACTTTCAGAATCAGAAATACAACGTTTCTTTCGTGTGAGACCAAAGGTTTCTACTCCTCAACTATTTTCCATTGCAGGTGCAAGCGCCTCCGCAGGGTCTGCATTTACAAAATACTGGACTAACCCTGTTATAGTTATACAAATTGGAAAATTGTGCATTTAAATATGTCACGAATGGTATGTGCCAAAGTCCCTTGTAGCCGCACATAATCAGTGCCGCGTAAATACCTCAAATGTGCCCAAGATATTGCACTGGATGTCGTCATGTCACGTGGGCATCAGCCAATCAATGAGACGGCCTTGTTTATCACTCTTTATCTGAATCATTGTGTGTCTATGAGTGTGTGACAGAGACTGCGCGTAATGCGTCAATCATGTGAGCCGTGAGCGTACAGCTGTATTATTCGATCGGAGCTGGTCATGAATGTCTTGTGTGTAAAGCTTTTAACTGTGAACTATTTATTCCAAACCAAATGTTTGTCCAAAGAGACGTCTACGGGTCAATCATGTGTAATTAAAGTGCGTTTAACTCCGCCACAACATGTCCCGCGTTTATTCTGTCCAAGCTCTGGCTATCTCTGAGTCCTTCAATGTATGCGGCCGTGCGCGCTCGCGTCCCAAGGGTGCGCGGCATATTGGCATAATAAAAAAAGGCATGTTTATCCGCGGCGAGGATGTCATTTGCGATGACAACCTCATCGAGCCCCGAGCTTATTGAGGGGACAAAAAAAAGCAAACTCTATCGATTGAAAACATCGAGGTGAAGGTATTGACAAGGATGAGCCCCTCCACCGGCCCCTGTGGCTCCTGTCAGCGCCGGTCCTCGGGCCCCTAAGTTACACAGAGGTCTCGTGTTTATCTGACCACCACGCCGAAACATAGAACTTAGAAGTCAATCATACAGCGCTTACAAAATGAGTGAAGCTGGCAAAGACAAAGAGCGCATTAGCTCGTATGTAACAGAAGCCAAAAACTAACTTAACTTAATATTATGAGAATTTA
Source organism: Bostrychus sinensis (assembly GCA_020698575.1). Lineage (NCBI taxonomy): Eukaryota > Metazoa > Chordata > Actinopteri > Gobiiformes > Eleotridae > Bostrychus > Bostrychus sinensis. The sequence continues at coordinate 3,405,783 of CM036255.1, read as the reverse complement.
ACCAAAAAGTATTTTAGTTATTAGATTATTTTAATATTCAATTTTAAATATTCAGTCAGTCATGTTTTTCTAGTAAACGAAAGAAAATAAATCATAATTATCTAGAGAACATTTGCAGCAAAGTTAGCCTAGTGCAGTGGTTCTCAAACTGTGGTACGGGTACCACTAGTGGTACTCAGTCTTTTGCAGTTCAAGCCTTATTTTTGCTTTAATCCTGCTTTCGACCTGGTGTAGTACTAGTTTCGACCTAGTTTAGTATTGGTTTAGTTCTGGATCAGTCCTGGTATGGCACTGTATAGTCCTGGGTTAGTCCCAGTTTTGTCCAGTCCTTGTCCTGGTTTAGACCATGTTTAATCCCGGTTTTGTCCTGTAGTCCTTGCATATATTCCCGGTAGACCTGGTGACTTTCTGTATTAGGCCTGGTTTAGTCCTCTATTAGACCTAGTCTAGGCCTGGTTTAGACCTGGTGTAGATTTGGTTTAATACTGGATTTGTGTTGGCTTCTACTGGTGTAGACCGACTTTAGACCTGGTTTTATCTTGTTTTTGTAATTGTTTAGTTCTGCTTTAGTTCCGGTTTAGTCCTGCTTCAGTCCCAGCTTATATCTGGTTTAGTTTTGTATTAGTACTGGGATTGGGATGGTTTGTAGGCTATTAGTGTAGGTCTGTTTTTTTTTTATTTATTTATTTATTTTTATTTTTTTTTTATATTGGTTTAATTTGAGTTTTGTCACATTTTAGTCCCGGTTTAGTACTAGCTTTGTCCCGGTTTAGTCCTGGTTTAGTCCTGGATATTTATTATTATCCAAAAGTGCACACGTTAAAAAGCAGCGGATATAATCTGATTAAAGAAGACTCTCCCCTGACGCACAGACTGTTGTAATTCCTGGAGTGCACGGTGCGAGTCCGTCTCTCCATAAAAGGGCGAAGGAACTTGAAAGCGCCATGATTAATGAGCGACGTTCACCTTTACTTTGCTGAATCCAACTGCTTCGTTTCCTGGAGCTGTGGAGACCTGCTCAGGGCGCATTCAAGGGAGGCGTCTAGACCACATTTATGTTCTTCAAGTTAATTTTACCAGAACTGTTCATTATAAATAGAGATTTAGGGCAATAAGTCATTCGTTTTGCTGATTTCTGCTTTAGTAAATAGATGCAGTATATTGGCACCTTCTTTTCCACGTTCTTAAAATTATACATACATTAAACTGCTTAATATTGGGCTCAATATAATATATTATAAATATATATATTCCCTATTATGCCAAAAGTTCAAAACAAAATTATGTCTTTGTGTGTATCAATGTTCAGCAAACACTTTTAAGGTGTATAAATGTCCATAGGGAACTTGATCCCGGTGATTCTGAGGCCTGGCGCAGAGGTCGAGGTGAGTACGCTGTGTTAGGGTAAATACCATGAGTGCGTGCAGGAGGCTAAGCTGAGGGCCAAACATGAACTTTACATCCGCCATAAAAAAAAAAACAGGTGCATCACAACTGGCTATATTTATGTCTTAAGATAGCCTTTTAAATGACAAGAAGCCTAAGGCGCATTTGCGTAATTTTGCGTACTGTTTTGGTTTATTTTTATTACCAATAACTTACAGTATGGTACATTAATTAAAAACAACTTCCATATGACTTTCTTTATTTTTACATCTATTATTATTATTACGAACGAATATTTAGTATTTTTAGTATAGAGTATATTTAGTATGTTTGTGAAAGATTTTAAAACTGTGAAATCAATAGCCTACTATGTTAGTATATAGTATATAGCACCCATTTACAAATATTAATAATAATAAATACAATATTAATAATAAAAACGGAGTAGAGTATATAAACGTATTTTAGAAGCTTTGCATTTGATTTAAAACGCTCGTTAAAAATTTCACAATTTAATGATCCAAAAATATCACAAATAATTTAGACAAAATATATGCCCTAATATGTCTCACAATTAATTTCTGTGCGCATTTACACTTCATTTTTTTCTCCCATGGACACTTTATTACATTTTACTCAGACCAAGGATTCATTTGTGTTTAGGAAAGAAGTTGTGCGTAAAATGTTTTTTTTGTTTTGTTTTTTTGAATATGTTTACGAATGAACTTATTGTAAACTGGTCAAAGCCACGGTGCGCATTAGAAACGCCAGTGCTTTTCTAAAGACTCGGAGGTCACGCACCGGTCACACTGGGGTTTGTTGCCACAGCAGCATCGCGTGCACCCCGCTCACGAACATGCATGAACCACTCCCACAGTCCAGACCAGTCCTTTCTTTATTCCTATAGACAGTTCTGCAGTTCTGCAGCTGAGGCCTGTCCCACAGAAGCCGCCAAAGTTAAAGACCCTGTGAAAGTCTGGCTCCATTAGCGCCTCACGAGCACGCGCACGGTGACAGATGTTTGCGCAGAGCATTAACGCCGTGGTCTGGGAATACACAGGCTTTAAGAGGACACGCGCGCAGGAGATACAGAAATCATTTGGTAGGAGACTCTCGCCTTGTGCCAAACGCACAGCGCGGGAACAGATGGAAGCGAACGAGCACCGTGAGTCCTTTGAGGTGGGACATTTAAAACATACGCAGTCACCTCACCTAACGCCCTACAAAACTAATATCTTAAAATAATGTTAGATTTTTATTGGGTAAATAATTCTGCACTTGTCCTGGAGGCCATTTATATTCGGCACAGTAAATTTTCAAGAGTAAATATAACACCGTCAGAGTGTATTTTGTATCTATATAGTTAAATTTACTATTTGTTTAGTGTACATTTCAGTGTAAAGTGAATGCAACACCATGACACTGGTGAACAATACACACGTGATCTGTTGTCTTTAAGATACAAAGGACTGCATTTTTATGTCACTTTAGTAAACATTGCAATGCTGAGGTAATACTAAAAGAATTTAGATTAATCAGTAATTCAAATTAGTTCTAAATGTGTGTTCCCAGAAGAAGATTTTTGAAAAATAAAAACCTTTCAGCTGTAAAAAAAAAACAAAAAACTTAATATATAACATTGTTCTGTCCACATTAGTCATGGTCCAACCATGACTCAGAGGAACACACACACTCCTGTGTCGACTGGTCTCATACTACAACGGACATTTTCTACAAGCAAGGCTCAGATCAGTTTAGAGGAGAAATACATTTTGTGTTTTTAACATAAAAATAGAGACTGCATCCCTGTTTCTGCCATGTTGATGTCACTCACAGTCTCTAATTTTCTTAACTAAAATTTAATCACTAAATAGGGTAAATTTAACTCTATATAGATAAAGACCATATAATGACCTCTTAAACTTGTACACAAAGCACATTAGTTCTCTTTTTTACAGCACTTTGGCTCTTGCATTTTCAATTCAAACATATAATACATTGACAAAAATGAATAATATTTGGTACATCAGGGTTAACTTGATTTTAAAAGGAGCCTGTATTTCAGAGAGATGACAAATAACAGAACACATTATCATATTGATACAGTGGAGCATGGGAAGAAATAAAAAATATGTCTTAATGTTTGAGTAAAGCCAATACAAGATTACATTATTGTTCCTAACAGTTTTTGAACAGTTTGTACCATTAACTGTGGAGTGATATTATTTTATAGTTTCATAACTCTTGGCCTGAGAATCGACAGAGCAGAACCCAACAGAATGGTCACACACATTTATGAGCAGTTACATTGCTTTCCAGTACTACATTTTACCATCTATCATAGAATGTCATAGAGTGCCATGTAATTTTGCATAAATGGTTATTTCTAATGCAGATGGAAATTTAAATAGCTCTGGAACTTTTTGCATTTGCAAATCTTTGTGAATGCCATGTGTAGTCAGACAGAAATAGCATCAAATGTCAGCAATATTAGCACCAAACACATACGTTACACAGTGTGGAGATACCTACATTGTCAAAGTCTGCTCAAAAAGAGGAATAAAAATGAAGGAAGTGGGTGCTTGGATATCTAATACACTTTGGAGAAACCCGAGAGCAGAACTTTTCTACACACTCTCAATGACCTCTTCTACATTACCATCAAACAGCATCTTTCTTTTGCAATTCATTTTTACAACAGACAGGTAAAAAAAAATGACACCAAAGTTTCCCAGTAATAAAGTTTCTTCAGAAGAGCCTCAGTGATTTAACAAGGCTTTTTAAATGAAATACATGAAATACATTATACTGAGCCAGTGTTTCAAAACCTATAGTTCAGGGGACCTACTTTTCAAAATGAATGAATTAGACTGTGTTAAAGCATGCTCTATTTTTGCATATGTTCTCAAAGTTTATAAATGCAAAAACAAGCATGCATCAAACCCAAAATAAATCTGTTCTCAGGAGACATGTGTATTCTTCAAATAATATTACTGTATGCAATTGCAAAATTATTCACATATGTTTAAATCTAGAGCAGAATGACAAAGGTTGCATTGGAGATTTAAGAGTGCTACTATGACTGGAGTAGGCAATGTGGGTGAAGTGTCTTGCCACAACAGAACACAACAATGCACTAGGTCAAAGCAGGAATTGCACTGCCAACCCTCTGATTAGTGGGTGACCTGGTTAACTTCCTGCTCCACTGTTGCTCAAGCAGTCAGCTGCTTACAGTAGGTGTTCAATCTATAGCATGAAGGAACAAAGAGGAGCAATTACACAGTCCCAGAGAAAACACACTAACAAACAAAAATTCCTCTCGGTGCAAGTGTGTGTTCCATATGAGGGACTGACCGTCATTTATTTTGAGACGACTGTCATTCTGCTGCTCATATATACAACCCCAGAACTTAGCATGCCCCAGTACAAGCTCCTCAATGTGACACTGAAATGATTTAACCCTCAGGCCTTCCTGGCTCCCTTTAAGGGTTTGTCAGATATATTTTTTGATCTCATTTTCATTCTAAAGTCTAGACAAAAAACTCACATTCTTCTTCCTAAAGCCATTTTTGGTCCCATTGACTTACATTAAAATCACTTATTTTCATTTCACTGCCATTGCAATGCAGAAATGTTAAATCATATTAATTCCTCTGTAACCCTGTCAGTCAGAGGCTAAAAAATACACTTAAAAAAATAAATAAACACACCACCAGATCCACTATTTTCTCATTGCATTGTGGGAATTCCCCTATAATTCCCATTAGTTAACAGTGACTGTAGACCAGGCCTTTTAGGGCTTTAAGAGGAAGAATGTAAGTTTCAGCCCTTTTTCTGTGTGATTTTCATTTTGCATCTTTAGATAGTAAATACTTCATGTTTTATTTACAAATATGTGGGCATTATGTAAACAAACTGGCATCTGGGGGGTTAAAATATAAAAATGAATTCACTTTTGCCTATGTATGATTGTTTTATATTTTTAAATGTGACCCAGTGACCTAAAAAAGCTTTAAGAGGGAGAAAATTATTTTTTAAAGGAGAGCCTGAAGGTTAAGCCCTTTACACAAATGCACTGTCACCTGGACCTTCTTCTGAAATCTTGAGGAGTGCCCCACAAAATCCTAATCTGTTCTTTTAAACACAATACAGCGGGTTAGACAGTTAGTTACTTGGACATGGATTACCTAAAGGATCTGAAGACGCTCAATTTTAAGTCTAAGTCAAAATTAGCCTTACTGCAGCATTTTAAGATTTTGTCTGTTTTTATAAATACTGCTGCAGTGTTTGCCCACCCTCATTGAAGTTTACAAACCTCTGTCAAGTCAAACCATTATTTTTTCCTTAATTTGTTTAATAGATGGTACGCTCCGGAAGGCGGTCGAACATGTCCAGGCCAATTTCTCCCAAAGGTGTTCATTTGAGGTGAGACCTGGTCACGATTAAGGCCAGGGTTTTTCTATTTATCACACACTAGTGGGGCCGGAGCGAATGGAAGTATTGTTATCATAGACCCAAACCACTTGAGCCAGGATTAGCCTCCATTTGTCAGCTGTCCTGTGGAGGTGTGAACACAACATGCAAACCTATGGTGCTGCAGCCTCTGGGCACGAGCAGCCGGTTTACATACAGACACCTGGACTGATCCGAATGTGGTCCGACATGCAAACCAATACAACCCAGCTGAGATACTTAGGCAAACATGATAATAAAAGTTCATCTCCAAAATTAGCAAACAGATTACAATGCACTTGAACTGAATTGTATGGAATGGTTTAGCAAAGATAATCCATAAAGAGGTTGGAGAGCAGAATGGAGATGGTATTCAAGAGCCGTGAAAGCTGTTTGTCTGTGAGGTAGAAGCTGACTTTAAAATGTGAAGTCACTGTCAAAAAACAATGACTAGAAAACAGTAATTTATGCTCTTCGTCCTTACTGAGAGGCAAGGGTGCTAACCACTCTGCTACTGTGTCTCCTTAGTAGAAAACAAAAGCAAGCAAATCCTGGTGTGCAGTGACATGAGGCTGGGTTATGGTCGTGTAGTTTTGCAAAATGGTAGTAGTAGTAATAGTAGTAGTATTCCCAGTTTAGACACAGTGTCCTATAATTTAGGGATTCACTGGGGTCACATAATGTTTGGGAAATTGCAACATAAACAGAGAAATCAAATTGCTACGGAGCCCTTTTGCTAATGGAAATTGACATGAACTGACATACAGTATATACAACCCATCAATGGTAAATTGAAGGCATGTCTATTGCCATACACTACTACCAAAGATCAGTTTTAGAACACTTTCTGGAAATCTCTGTGTCACCCCCTCCCATTATCTCTCCATGCCATACTTCAAATGACTGCCACCAATATTTTGTTTTCTCCTATTTTTTACAATCTGTTCTTAGATCACTGGGTTTTAGTGTCATCACTTCAGCTTAATATTATGACACACATTTTTTTTTTCATTCTACTATTTACCAAAGAGATTCTACTGTAACATGAAATAACACAACACATTAACCATGCAAAATATGATTAGTACCACATCTCCACACACTTTTTAAATCTTTGGTTTCCAAACCAGACATGCTAACTTATCTTTTACCTGTTTTTCTCTAACACAAGTGCATACAGTCCAAGACATCCCCCGTCCTGACACAAATGAGTGGTATAGGTGGACAGAATTAGGCATCTTTTGTCATCTTACATTCTAAACAACTCAGAGACGTAGAGCCATTGGTTTCGGACAAGCAAGTGAGGAGTAAGACATCATTAAACACTTCTAAATTCAGTTCCAAATAAGACACTGATAAACCAATGATGAAAGTGCATTGTTATTGTTATTTTAGCTTAATATTTTTAACATTTACAAATAAACAAATGAACAATGAAATATCAAGAACTGAATTATTATGAAAGTTCACCCTTTTAACTATCACATTTACACTGAAGGGGAGAACAATATTAACTAAAAGTTTCAGTAACTTTTATGAGGTTTTTGTGCACTGTTAAGAGCTGGTGTTTTGTACCTGTTTGTTTCCAGAAAACTGACCTAGTCATTACCATTTGCTAGCTAAGTATGCATGTGGAAATTGTGTGTTATTGAGTTTGCATTTTGATAGCGTGGTTTGCTCATTGGTATATAAAGATAGCCAAAATCATTACTATTATATGACAGCATTATAGTGGTGTATAATGTACTGTTTTGGCACAATAGCTATTTCTTATCAGAAGCTAATGTATATTTCTAACTTCATAAAGCTACAAGGCATCCTAGCTTGTGAAAATGGAGTTTGTCTTGCTTTTTATCTACAATCACATACATGGGGTGCCTAACACAAATTAGAAGCAGTATAAATATAATTCTGAACAATTCAGGAAATGTATATTCTTTGTATCTATGTGCATTTGGGTTAATGTTGAGGCATATACAGATAGATATAGGAGGAGCACAAATTCTAAATAACAAGTTGGTGTGAACAGGCAGCACTTTGAGAGTGATGGAGCCGTGAGTCTATAGTTGTCAAAGAGCGGAAGATAAAAAGAGCTGGAGGGATAGAGGCGCGCAGAGCAGACAGACGTAGTCAGTCATCAAGCTAGTCGAGCTATTGGCACGTCTGGATCATTGACCACTCCCCGCCGGTGATTGGCAGCCAAAATGAATTCTTCCATCGACAGGTGCAGGGCTCGGTGTGCCGATAAACCGTGGAGGGATTGACAGTATGATGGAGGAAGAGGAGTGGAGGAAGGAGAGCAGAGGTGACACCGAGTGGTCAATGGATGTCTGATGTGCTCGAGCCCTGTGAGTGTGATGGGACCTGAGAGGACTGCATTAAGGCCATGTCCACACTAGTGTTTATATGTGGATATTAATAAAGCCTTTAAAATCTGGTGTGTGGTGGATGATGAGCTCAAATGTAGAAGAAAGGGTTCTGTTGGCCTTAACTAGAAACTATTACTTTTTTTTTTTTAACTCTACAAACCATCCAGATAACATACTTTTTAATCTTGTTTTCAATCTGGACTTTACTATTAGCAGAAGCTTCAGGACATAGAAGAAGATTTGACCAATCACATGCTTGCATAATGTGGTTCTGACACTCCTATTGGCTGCTGGTCCACACCAGGGGTCTGCAACCTTCCGGATTCATGGGGCCATATTTACTAAGACGGGTGCTAAACTGTGAGTGCAGTGAGAAAATATGCGGCCGCTATTAATGGGCGTGTTGTGCTGTGAATTACTAAGACAAACTGCGTGGCCGGTGACAGTGCAAACAGATGGGGCGGAACTATTTAAACGGCATCATTGCGTGTATTGTTTTGCGTCATGGAAGGTGCGGAAGTGGAACACAAACGGAAGCAAAAATTTAACTAAGAAGAGCTGAAAGTGCTGGTGAATAATTTTTTCATCCGTCATGGCAAATAGATCTGCACGCGTGGCAAACACTCTAACCCTACGTATTTGTTCATTTCTTCTCCTTTGTCTCACATGAATCACAGCAGCCATATCTGTGCAAAAGATTAGCACGTCCTTCTCCAACGTGCTAAATGTATACGCTATTTTCACACGCAAAGTCATGGTAAATGAATGAATTTGCATTTTCTCCGCCTTCCATTTTGCGCACTCTGGGAAGAACGCCTCAGTTTACAGATTCATTAGGTATAGGAGCAAAATCTGCATTGGGTTCGCTCTGCTCCTGTAAGACACGCAAATCTCAACTGCGTCTGGGTTTGCTCCAATTTTAGCGCATCTTATTCAGTTGGCGTGCACGCAAACCTTTGATAAATCTGGCCCAAAGAGTCAGTAGTTCCCAAAAATACAAAACTTAAAACTGTATACAGCCAAGTAATTTTAATGCACAAAGTGGCTTAGTCTATAACTGAAATATAGCATCTGGATGGTCATTAATAACTGCAAACTAGCAAAGAACTGTGTTAAATACTACACTGATTATCTCATTTAGAGAACTAGCGTTACATTCTGTAACTATTTCTCGGTGCTGGTGTGCAGCATTAATCAGTCTGTGCATCAAACAGCACTGACAATTGAAGCATTGCATATGTAGCCTACCAGTAAACAGAGAGAACGTTTTACTTTAAATTGACAAGATGATGCAGGTCAGTTTATAATTGTCTACTTATTCCTTTATTGTCTTTACCAAACTAAATGTCAGATGCCTGAGGAGCATCAAGAGCAGGGCTAAAGAGCTGGATGTGGCGCTAAAACCGTAGGTTGCAGATGGCTGGTCTACACTTTCTGTAGACAAAAAATCACAAGGTACAGATTATACAAAAAAGTGTCTATTCCTGCACTGGATCTCTTTACACAGGGAAACAGAGAAAAACATAAATGGCAAAAGGGGAGCAAAGTCTGACCAGCCTTGCCCCCAGCAGCACACGGTTGTAAAGGACCAGCCTCATAGACTGATCTAAGATATTCTGTGGTCTGTTCCACACATCAAAGGAACAAAGACTCTGGATGAGGAAAACTGCTCAGTCCTGTCTTTTCTTGAAGACATCAGCTTGTTGTTTGACCAGTCTGTCCTGTTCTGCACCCCCTCCTGCACATCCTTAGATCTTTAAGATCTATGCTTACTAGTGTCAAAATGACCATTGCTAAACTAGCTCTCTGAACCAACTCATACATTTACCCTTAGGCTGTCTTGTGTTAGAGAAGAAATTGAAACCTGCAATTTTCAATCAGCAAAACCTTGAACAAATGTTGTTTGTGTGATGAATAACCTGCTAAATGTCAAATGTACATTCACTACAAGTACAGCAAATATGATAAAATAAGAGAGAAAGGCCCTGCTGGTCCTTTTTAATATTTTTTATTGTATTTACTTGAGTCAACTTACTTACTTAAGTCAAAAGCTGAAAATTACCAAGCACATTTTTGTGTTATTATTTGCGCTTATAGCTAAACTACCCGATTTATTAATGCCAACCTGTGTGCTGTAAAAACTAAATTTGTTTCATCGTTTTTCTAAACACTCCACTCACCAGCAACAATGCTATAGCTACTTTTCTGCTTTTATTTAAATCTAAAACCAGAAAACCACCCCAAAACACTAATACCTGACCTCAAATTGAAACTTGGAACTGAGCTTTAACTTCTAGCTCTGAGTTTAGCTTAAGCCCGATGCTGTCAAGCAATTATCTCTCTAAACATCATGTCATTCATTATCAATTTTTGGTTGCATTTTACTTTGCGTCCCTTTTTTCCAAGATGTGTTTATCTTATTTAACACCATTTCTGTGTGTAACAAGACATATCTCATGCTGAAATAGAATTTCTCTAACTTCTCCTTCTTTTTTAACAGCCAATTGGACTGTGCCAGCAGATTAAAATCCTTAATAGTAAAGCCTATGTGATAGATGTTTCCTATTACAATCCTATTACTAATCCTATTACTATCCTATGCTGTTATGATTGCACAGGTTTTCTTCAGTTGAAGGGCAGACAATCAGATAGTTTGTGTTTCATTTCTAAGATGTGTTGACCTATATTACATAAACAAAACTTGTGTGGAGCTAGTATGATGTCACTATTTGAAAAAGCTGGTGCTGCTAACTGCACTTAGCAACACCTCTCATCCCCCCACATAAGCCACATCAGGAGTTCTAATTCCAAACGCTGCCATTTTGATCTGTACTGTACCGCTCGGTGAAAACAAGTCATATCTTCACCTCAAAACTCACCTCATGCAGTCCCAAGCCGTTTTCTCCCAGCTCCGTTTTATCTGTCGAAGCCCATGTGAAAAGAGGTTCGCCTGGCCACAAGACTTCAAGGATGTGAGGCCCACAGCAGAGCAGAGCCAGTCTACAGACATAGGCCCATCCATCACCAGTGTCCTGACCTCAACCTGACCCTGCCGAGCAGCCAATCAGGCGCCCCAAACCCCCCCACACTCACTACCATGGAACAGACATCTACAGAGGATCGGGTGACGCTCAGAGCAGGCAGGACGGTCTTTGTGTAGGGCCTCGCTGCTTCCCAGAGTCTTTTGTTTTTCACAGTGACTAATGCGAGGAGCAACACCTGACAGACAGGCTGTTCACCACACAGACCTCAGACTGGAACAACTGAGGAACATCCAGCAGTGGGGGGCAAGAAACCACATGGTGGAATGACAAGATTCACAATACTGAAGCAAAAAGGATGTAAAGAACACTGTATTTTTGATTTTACCAATTTGAAGAAATAAACTATAGCCCCCCTTCTTGGTGAAGTGTTGAGTAGCCCGCCCTATTCTCTTCCCCAAAGGCTAAAACTCCACATCAGCCACAAGGTTACCTTTGTGCCAGACCCAAGCAATAATAAATGGAGAGGATTGTGTCATGAAGGGTATCCAGGTTAAAACCCTAGGCCACACTCAGTAACCACAAGATGATTTACTGGAGCGTCCCCTGGGAAGAGAAACCAAAATAAATTGCTTGCATATAAAAAAAACTATAGCAAGCATCACTTTTAATAAATGTGAAAAATAAAGAAATACCAAAGAGCCTTCAGTCATTTTTTCCAAATGGGACCATATAGAAAACACCTGGGGCTTTTTGTGGTTTGTCCCTTTAACACTCATGAATATGAACACTTCTGTTCTGGGCTTCTGACCTATTAAAGCGAGACACTACAGGTGAATATATTTTTAAATAATATACTATAATATAACATATGGCAAGTTTTGAGAAAGTTAATGTTTTTATACGAAAATTAGGCAATTGATTCAGAAAAATGTGGAAATGTATCTACATTTCTAAAAATCATATGTGGATGTTCTATAATTCTGTGTAAAAGCCTCATGTTAAGGAGAAAACTATGGTCCAAAATCTCAAAATAAAAATTCAAAAAACACATTTTTCCTGTAGTGTCTCCCCATGAAATTATTTACAAAAGCAAAAGACATTGTAATAATGCCTTAAATAATAACAATAATTTCCGACATTGAAGCTGTGTTCATAATCCCAGTGTGTCTCAAAGTCAAGTCACGTCACTCTCATTTGGTTCACCTGTGCTCTGTTGCTCAAATGGATGTCATTGTCTCATAACAATAGTCATTTACAAAGAAAAAGGTTTTGAAAGCTGGAACAGCAGTCCATGGCTGGGATAGGGTCATGTGCTTACAGATTAGTGGGGACAGGGACCTCTGCACTTGGCAGAGATCAACTGGCCTCAGTTTGAAGTGGACCTCTGTGACTGTCATGCTTCATTATTTATATAGGTACAACCACAACAAGGGCTACAAGTAGTATTAGTGTATAATAGAAAATATGTATATTAGAAAAAAATGTTGAATATAAAAGAATACACAACTATTTCTATCCCACAAATGTCAAATACTATGTATGATGCAGTATTTGCAGTGCTATGACTTCTTTGTCATGGTAAGAATTCTGCTGTGGGTGATTGATGAGTTCAGCATGTTCTATAGAAGTGGAGGAACAGCCACAGCAAACCAGTCACATTCAGGATAAACTCCAAAAACCACAAAATCTATTTTCTAACCTTAGTTTCCTCAATTTGTGTCGCTATCACTCTTCAGTTCACTGATGAGAGGTGGGAGGTTTCAAACTTGACTTTTGTGCCTGAACCAGTTCCTCTCGGGTGTCTATCAAATTTTGTGATTGCTGGCGATGTCACTTGAAATTAGCAAAACTAACCTCAAGTTGCTTAATCCGCATTATTCTGCACATTTGAGGTGCCCCACATTCAAGTGTACATAGGAAATGAGTGGTCACTGGTTGCTTCAGTCACTCGAGACGCTTTTGGTGTGAGTATACCCTTACTTACACCTGCATGGATGCCCCATGATGTAACCCTCTACATTTATCCAGGCTTGGGACAAGCAAACATATTGTGCTGGAGTTTTTGACTCCATGGAATCCAACAACCCCTGCACAAGCATTTCACTACTGGGCACCCTCAGCTATAACAATAGGACCAGCCTTTGAGAATTCTCTCAGGCCTCCCTGTAACGTCAGACAAAAGAGTAGCACTAGTGTAGAAGACATTATTTCCTGTGGTCTGTTTCCTTCCACAATAACATAAGTTTACTTGTATTACATGTGGAGTTTTAGAAGCAGGTATTCAAGTTGGTATTCAGTGAAATATGCCTAAGAGAGCCAAGGCATATGGCCACCAGTCTACAACTTGACTTGTTCATAACAACACTCTGGTGGTTAAGTTGAGGGATCAACAGGTTTCAGAGAACGTTTGATGTGGTCAGAGACATTGCCACTTAAAAATCAATCAGGTCCTATGTTGCACATCAGTAATGGAGAGAGAATAATAGGTTGAATTCCATAGTTATAATCTGATCTGAGCTCCAGAATCTCACATTGTGCAGTTGTGCATGATCCTCTAACAGCACTGCCAACTTTTCAGGCCAAGTCTGCCAGCTCTTTTATATAAACCAATTACACAATTTATTTGACAAATGCCAAAAGCTGAGCTAGGATCCATAACGGTTCAGGCAATGCATCTGATAATAGAACTGGAGTCAGAGCCAAGTCTTTGAAATGTAGGCCTCAGCGTAGAGTTTCATGAATAATCAGCCAGGTGAAGGTGCACGTGTTCAAATGTCCTCCAGCACACCGCGTCCCAGTCTCTCACACCGAGGCTCCCGGCTGCAGAGAGCGGTTTGAGCACGTCTGAGTGACAGGAGCCTGCAGGGAACAAACTACCATAGCCGGGATGTTTTCAGAGCTCACCTGACACCGCTCTACCACCTGAGAACCACCTGTCAGACACACCCACAGAAGGAGAAAAGGTGCTCTCGTGCGCTTTGACAGGAGACCACTAGTAACACAATCTGAGCAGGATTAGAGCAATTAGAGTGTTAACTGACGCAGACTGCAGCTCTCAGACCTTTGATGTTTAGTGACAGGACGGCACACACAGGTCACATCACAGAGAGTGAGGCTCTGTGAGCTCTGTGACAGTTGTTTAACACTGGAACACCAACATGACAATAGCTTCAGAAACATCAGGGGGGCAGATTTATCTCCTGCCATAACAACATCAACATTCAATAACAAGTGCACAGTGTCTGTGTAGACAGTAAACAGTCATTACACTCGACTTAGGGTAGGATGTATAGCAGACTGACTTAGTGACAGTCTGAACCTCTTCATATGTTTTTTGTTACCATTCGTCAAGGAATGCTGGTTTTATGTACACTAGTGCTCGGCAGTGATTAACATTTTTAATCATGATTATTCGCATGGTTATATTTGCGATTCATCGCAGTCTTGCTATAAAATTAAATAAAAAATGCATTCTGGCTCTTTCAGTTCCTAAATGGCTCTTTACTTGACCACATAGCTTTTACAATTTAGCCAATATGTGCTGTTTTGACTTAGCTATGATTTGTAAAGTGTTTATAGCACCATTTCAAACATCCTTGAAGCCCAAATAATAATAATAATAATCATTAGGACAACATTAGGACTACAGCAGATAGACCTACATTTTCAAGAAATGACTCATGCTCAAAGAAGAAAATTATGATTGGAATGATTTTAGCCTTTGCAGCTGAATATATTGGGCCTATCCACATGAACATCCACTGTAAGGACGCTTAGAGTCTTCTCTGTCAGAACCATCGGCTCTCATGTCTCTCTTCCTCTGTCCTATGTGCATCTATTTATGAATGCATCCCACTCCTCCCTGCTTGGTTTCACAGCTGTACGTTGCATGGAGAGAGAGAAAGAGAGAGAGACAGAGAAAGAGACATGCCTCGTCTTGGACTGTATGCACTGAACATGTTATGTAGCTGGCCTGTCTAAAAAGCTCAAATCGCTTTTTAGCCAGCACCACAACCCGGTTTATTTAAAACCTGTTAATATCCTCAGACAAAAACAGAGTTTCCTAAAAGCACACATCCTGCTAACTACTTATGTCATTTATTTATGTAATGGTGTTGGGGATGGCCATTCGCCCACCAACTTGAGGCTGATTTGCTTGATAAGGTTACTAGTTTGAAAGACCTGATGAATGTTGTTGTTGTTGACTCTTTTTCAGATATTTTTGCCAGATGCCCTTCTTTTTGACAGCCTGTGGTAAATTCAAATCCATGATGTTCTGCACCAAAGACAAGGGAACGAGACACCACATCAACAGGAGGCCTGACTTCATAAAGACTTCACAGAATTAAACAGTAAAACATTCTATTTTTCTCCACAGCCCTTTTTTTAGGAGTTTATCCTTACCAAGAAGGAGGGTCTAAGGACAGGAGATGTCCTGGTTTAGTTGTTGTTTATGTTTGATTGTGTGTTATGTCTGATTGTGTGTTTATGTTTGCTGTTTGTGAAGCGCTTTGAGGCAACTTTTTTGTGATACTGGGCTATATAAACAAACAAAAAATGTATTGATTTGAATTAAAACATGTGATTCTACAACACACATAAAGAATAAGTTCTGCAAGAATAGACACTGATGCTAAACATGGTTCCAAACGTTGTGACTAAATCACTTCTCCTGTCTGTACACATGCAGACTCCAGAGGCTCGTTATGTTACAGGAGGGTGTAGATGTTTGAGTGACACATGTGAGCTCACTGTAACTCTATCCTCTGCAGCTTGGCCTGGGGCGGACACTCTGTGGGAGTCTGTCAAACAGTGGAACTGTCCCTCCAGGCTCAGCTCCAATCACAGTCTCCCACACTCTCCACTGTAAGCCCACACAGACAAATTGATCTAAGTACAATCAGAGAGATGCTGTGTGTTTATGGCTCTGTAAACAGTGGAGATAAAAGCCACTCATCACATGGAGCACTGACAGCTGTGGCCACCTCTTTCTGTCAGACAAACACAGGTCTTTCACTGAGTCATTATACAGTGCATGAAGAACCATCCCTGTTACAGATAAATATGGATATTGGAGACATACACAGACAGACAACCACTCACTTTCACATGAATTCACTGGAGGCAATGTAGAGACACCAATTCACCTAACATTAGCATGTCTTTGGATGGTGGGAGGAAGCTGGAGAGAACAGTAACACAGGAGGACATAAAGACTCCACCCAGAGAGATTGTGTGACAGCTGCCCCTGGCAGTTTCTGAGGCCTAAGAACACTCTGTTCCACAAACCTCCAGCCCCCCCCCCCCCCAAAAAAAAAAAAAAAAACCCTGCCCACTTGAGGAGGCACTGACCCTAACCCTCTACAGCCAGTCTGCTGTCATTCTTTTACAAAAAAAAAAAAAAAAAAAAAAACGGCTCTAAAAAGCCCACTGATTCCTCACTGACATTTTTCATTTTGGAGTAAAATGGCTTCATACAAACATCATACAGCTTAAGGAAGCAAATAGCTTTTTTCACAGTTTTTGTTCAAACGAGTGCCACAAAGCTGCACTCTGGTGGTCTCTTCACTCTTTTAGCCAGATAATGTTTTTAAAGGTTGTAAAATGTAAAAGGTGCTGCTGTTCTAGTGGTGACAAAGATTTGTTTAAAAAGATTAAAAAAAAAAACAACAACAACAAATAAACAAAAAAAACAAAAAAAACAAAACACAATATATCAGCTTTAAGTACTTTTTAATTTGACCATCCTCATCATGTAAACAATTTTGACACCTCTTACCTGTCCATGGTGGACCATAGAAAAAGTTCTCCAAATCATTCTTCACTGAAGATCTTTTTCCCTGACTGTCACAATGCAGAATGTGGCTTTCTGCATTAGACACAGACTCTAAGGAGCTCTGAAATGCCACTAAGGCTTTAGCATCTTTAAAAATGACAGTACTTTATTACCCTGTCTGGAGAGCTTTTAATGTTTTTCACTTTTTTCTGTTCTGTGTTGATTACTTCTCCTGAGGCTGAATATTCTACATCTCCTACATTTTTTGACTTTGACTCACAGGTATTTCTGCCTACATACTGTATGTACATGTACATGAGTTTTCCAGAATGTGGTGTCCAGCCCTTTCTATGAAGTCCCACAAACATTTTTTTCAGTGGAGAGTCAAAGTCAATGGAAGTAAACCTTTTTTTTTTTTATTTCTATTTTGCCATGTTGTCAACTTCATCTGTTGTTTTGACATGGTGAAAATCTGTGAAGGGGGCACTCTAGCTTCCTTCCACCTTCTCTCAATACATATTTGCTGCTCCTCACTGACTTCTATTCCAATTTCTATGGACTTAACATTCTGAAAGAGAGAGGTGAAGTGAATAACAGATTATCTCTTCATTATGGCACCTGGTAGTGGGTGGGATATGCTGTATTAGGCAGCATTTTATCCTCAACGTTGATACTGTATGTTAGAAGCAGGAAAAATGGGCAAGTGTAAGGATTTGAGTGAGTCTGGCAAGGGTCAAAGTGTGACATCTATAGATGATTGGGTCAGAGCATCTCCAAAACTGCAGCTCTTCTGGGGTGTTCCTGTTCTGCTGTCAAAATTGGTCTAAGGAAGGAACAGAGGTGAACCAGTGACAGGTGATGCACACGGGGAGTGAAGGCTGAGGCCTGTGTGGTTTACCAGACGAGCTACTGGAGCTCAAACTGCAGAAGAAGTTAATGCTAAGGTGTCAGAATACTCAGTGCATCACAATTTGTTGCGTATTGGGCTACATAACATTATGATCACCAGTAATAGAGACTAAGGAGGTCATAATGTTGTGCCTGATTTTGAAGTTATTCTTTAAAGCACCAAATGAATAGAAAACATAGCAGACCTCCATTATTTTAGCCTGACGAGCCAGCCTCTCCTATTTGCATTTCACATCTTTGGTCACTTCTCATTTCAGTTTGCTGCTGCAAGTGACTGGAATCAGCTGCAACAATCACTTAAACTCAGTTCATTCATTTCAATCTCATTTTAAGAACTCATTACAAGCAGTGGAGCAGGATCAATGCACCTGTTTTTAGCCACTTGGGCTTTTACTATGTGACACTAATATACTGTATATATTGGATTTTTGTATGATATTGTATGAATCATAGAAGTTTTCTTTTGTTTTCTCTTCTTTCTCTTCTATACTGCCTGTTTCTTAAGCTGTCTCTTGGCCAGGTCATCATTGAAAATGAGAATTGGTTCTCAATGACCTTACCTGG
This sequence comes from Bostrychus sinensis, assembly GCA_020698575.1. Classification (NCBI taxonomy): domain Eukaryota; kingdom Metazoa; phylum Chordata; class Actinopteri; order Gobiiformes; family Eleotridae; genus Bostrychus; species Bostrychus sinensis. Next base: position 3,387,343 of record CM036255.1, on the reverse strand, counting down.
TTAAATAAAGGTTACATAACATAAAATAAAACAAGCAGGACAGTCTGGTTCCCCTCTCAGAGCGTTTTGCTCCGGGTGATTTAGAACCGGCCTATCACAGCTGCTTATCTGCAGCGCATTTTATGAATGCAGAAGCTAACCAATGTAGCTCAGGGTACTGAGCTAATGTAATAACTTCTCTGATCTGATTAACAGCGTTTAGTGCTTTCCTTCGTCACCTGTTTGTTCTGCTGAAGTCCGTGTTATTGTCCAATCCTCTTTTTTTTCTTCTTTGTCTTGTTTCCATTTCAACAACAGTAAAATTCTGTTGATGTCCGACATAATGACCACATTGAAAATATGGCATATTTCAGTGTTTTGTGTAAAAAACGGCAAGAATCAGCCTTGTTTGTTTAGAAAACAGGTCAACGCACTGCTTACATCATGGCATTTGTTTCTCTGATTGGTTACTCTGTCTCTGATTGTTCCGTCAACAGAAACAAAACTAATGCCAAAGGATATCGGACTAATGTCTTTGTATAGAATAGGAAAAGAGTTTGTCTGGCAGGCCATGCTACCACTATTTCACTCTTTCACAGAAAATGGAAAGCACAAGGAATGAACAAGTGGATTTTGCATATGTCTCCTATGTCCCCCAAATCCGGATTACATAAAAGAGTGTTTTGTTTTGTTTTTTGTAAATGGTCACATTTTTATATAGCACTTTTCCACCTCTATGGGCACTCAAAGCACTTTAAATCAAGCAACCTTTCACCCATTCACACTTACAAGCACTCACACATTCATACACCAGTATACACAAACACTAGAGGCAAGGAGGGTTAAGTGCCTTCCCTTGGACACAACAACAGTATGCCACAGTGGGAGCAGGGATTGAACTGTTGACTTTTGGGTTAGTGGGCGAGCATCCACTGAGCTACTGCCGCCCCATGTACTAATTCATTTGCACTTATCTGCCATGAGACAGCTAACAGTACAGAGTGGTGAATATCAGAAGCATCAAGAGAACTAAGCGTGTCGATTAATGACTCTTCCTAAAAAATCCAATTACTTGCTCTACTGGCTAGTTTACATCAGAAATCTCATCTTCCTCCATCTGTGAGGGAGATGCTGCCAGGATCTGATGGATCTGAGACAGGATACAGTGATGGAGAGACGGCACACTGCTCTTATCCTGTTGGCACTGCCAGTTCTTTCACTCACCCTCCACTGTCACCTTCACATCAGGAGACTTACAGCACATGTAGCAGTAAGGTCGTCTCAGCAAACCAACTTTATGTTTGACAGTTTTTATAGTCGGAGCATACTTCATTTATTTCATTAGCATTAACTTTTTATTACTAGCTTTATCTAGGGCCCTATATTATTGTGGCTCTGCAGACACACAATATGGCCAGAGGCGCTGCTAGGGTCTCTTGAGGCCCTAAGCAAAAATTCAAAGGGGGGCCCCTAACCCCCTTTAAATCCAAAATGTGAAATGTATACATTCTGAAACTTGCCATTTGAAATGAGAATTCCTGCTCTGAGTTAAATTACTACTGTATTATGCTAACAAGTCCAGCTTTCTTTTCGCCACTTTCTTTTTTTTTTATTTCTTCTATTCTTGCTCCCAGACAGATAACTTCTCTTCATTTGTCCTAGACAGTATACTTCAGATACAGATTTACACACATGCACCAGTTCCAAGGGTCATGAAGGCCCTTTATCACTGCTTGGTGTTTTAACTTGTTTGTTTACATTTGAAGAATAGCACTTGCTACACTGTTAGAGGTGGGGGTGGGGCCCCTTCAGGGACTGCAACAATCTACCGTTGTCATTCCAAGCTCTGTCCCTGAGTAGGCCCTCTTCTCTTTTGGGGCCCTAAGCATTTGCCTGCCTTGCCTGTTGCCTAGTAGTGCCTCTGACTATGGCCTTTCGGCTGTGGTCAGTGTGTATCTCTGAGCAGACTGAACGCTGTAGCCGTTCCTCACCTGCAGACCGCTGGACATCACACCTCAACCTCACCCCCCACCACCCTTTACACCCCTCCCTACTCTCTGTCCTCCCTCCCTCCCTCTGCCTTGTTATCATCTCAGCTCCTCGGAGACTGCTCTAATGACAGCGGTTGTCTATAACGTCTCGTCCCACCTCTCGTATGGGTGTGCAGTGTTTTTAGGGCTGTGTGTGTATCCGTTGTGAGTTGGTATGGGTGCATGTTGTGTTGGCCCCGTAATGACAGCGCCTGTCTATAACGGCTCGTGCGGCAGGGATCATTGGGCCCCCCTCCTCTCCCGACGGCTGTCCGGTGTCACCCGTGTCCTCCTGGACGATGATGTGATCTTTAGTCCCCGCGCTGATCTATAGACTGGCATTTGGCTCAGGGAGCGTCCCAGGCCCTGACATGCATGCTAAAACTTGGCTGTGCTGCCGATATCTCCCCTGCCCCCCAGCCACCCGGCAGGAAGTAACGCCAGCCTCCGCAATAATCCCACAGCAGCATTATATTCTGAAAAGTATTGCCAACCACAAACTCTTTCTTCATTCCTTATAGTCTTTTAGTAAGACATTTAGAAAGATTGTCTATAGTAAAACAAGTCTAAAGTAAGACCAATCTTGGACAAAACAAGGACTGAACAAGGTCAAAACCAGGACTAAACCAAGACTAAACCAGGACCTATGTAGGACTACACCTTGACTGAACCAGGATTAAGTCAGGTTCTCAAACTTTCCATACCAAGTACTACCTCAGGAAAATATTTGGCTTTCAAAGTACCAGTTTAAGGAACTAAAATGAGCATTTAAGGACAAATCAGGAACTCAAGGACTAAACTGGAACTAAACAAGGACTAATTCTGGACTAGACCTACATTAAACCAGGACTAAACAAGCCAGGACCGAACCGGCACATAACCAGGACTAAACCAGGTCCAAAACAGGTCTCAACTAGGTCTAACCAAGGTCTTCTTAACTGTACCTAAACCAAGAGTAAACAGTGGTCTATACTTTACATTTAATTCTGAACCAGGGCAAGACTAAAACAGATAAAACTAGGTCTAAAAAAATCTGAACTGACTTCCTGAGAACCACCACAAGAAGACCACGCACCACCAGTGGTTCCCGTACCACAGTTTGAGAATCACTAGTCTAACTTATAAACTTGCTGCGGACAGTGAAAGTGTGTGGTAGTATACTGATTGTATTAGAGGATTTGTATTGTGGGAACATAGACATGTGGTAACACAGGGCTGTGGAAGCATAAAGCCATGGGAACATAGAGCTGAGGAAGCACAGGAATATGGGAACATAGAGCTGTGGGAGCATAGGGCTTTGGGAACATAGAGCTGTGGAAACAGAGCTGTAGGGCAGTGAGAATCATAGGGCAGTGGGAATATAGGGCCTAATTTAGAGAAATCTTAGAAACATGGGCTGTGGGAACAAAGGGCTAAGGAAACATATGGCTCTTGGAGCATAGAGTTGTGGGAACATAGGGCTGTGGGAACATAGGGCCGACCCAGCAAAACTATTAATATTCAAATTCCCCTAATTTTAATGAATGCACAATGTTCTTGCCTGTGCCTTTAAAAGATTAAATATGGAACAATGCCTTTTCGCGACTGATTTTAGCAAATATAACAGATATAATATGATGCAAAAAAAATTTCCATAAAAAAGGAGAGATGAAGACCTGGATCATCACACATGGAGTGATATTTATTCCATAGCTCACCTCTTGATGTTTGTAACTACATGTTTATAAAAGTATTTTAACATAAGCGTTAGTCTGTATCCCTTTGTCCAGCTCAGATATTGACCTAAATGCTGTTTATGCATCCATGTCTTCTGTCTCTGATCTGGGCTTAGTCTTCAGAGAACCGTTGTATGTGTGCATGTTGGCTGCTGTGTTCCTGTGGGACTGACTGGGTCATTGATGGCTCCAGTCTCATCTGCATACTGACATATACCTCCTTTATCTGACATTCTGCTTCATTTGTCTCATCTCTTTATGCATTTCTTTCTTTCAATACATTACTTTGCTTCATTACAACTATAACTGTTTTATAACCTACTTTTCTTATTTCTCGGTTGCTTGTAGCTGTTTGTCTCTCGGCATCTTGGGTCGATATGTAAGTGTTAGGGATTCAGAGGTTGCAGATTCTAGATAAACACCCTGTTAGCAGGATTAGCCCTGTTGTCCCAGTAATGTAAACCTGGGATTAACCAGGATTCTCCTGGGAAACATGTGTGCACGTCTGTGTGAATATTGTCCTAAGCATGTAGCTCACCATCTGTGGAGCGCCACGGAGACCATGCAGGACCAGTGGACCAGGGAGAGTGGAGGACAGCAGGACTGCAATGTCAGAATTCTTTTTTTCTTTAAAGTTCTTTCTTTCTAAAAATTTCCAAAATGGCAAAAGGGGTTTAGTTTTGTGTATATATATTCAGTGTTGGTGTAAATATCCAGGGTTAGCATTGACAGTGTGAATAAACAGTGTAATAACAGGAGTTTACTGTCAGAGTTACTACAGCACCAAAGGTCACTCTACAGCTTCACTGGTGTGGAGTACTCCAGAACTCACTCTGTCCTCTCAATCTCCACCCAGCATTAAACCAGTTCAAACTAAACGGACAAAGTTTTTCTCCTTCTGCATTTGATGAAAGACGTGTGGTAAAATTTTTATTCATTTTTATACCATTAAATAATTTAGTGCTATATTTTTGTTGTTGTTGTACATAGATTTAGGTGTTTTGTCTCTTAAATCTTACGTCTCTGGGCTTGTTCCTGTGCTGGTGACTAACTTATTTCAGGCTATCAATAGTCCCATAGCTAGTGACTCCTGATCTACATTAAACATTAAAAAAAATTTCATTTTGTGCCTGATTAAACACTGGGAGAAGCAATTATTTTACTTACCTTTGCAAACAACAGGCATACCATATGTCTTATTTCTCATATGCCAAGCTAACACACTGAGGCCCTATTTGTAAAATTACATGTAAAATTTTCTTATTTGAAAATGTTTTTGTACTGTTTTGCAGGTGATTGAGTCTTGTCTGAGAAGAAAATCCTGGTGAAGTTGTTTCTTGGGGAATTTGAATTTAATGTTGAATGTAAGAAGTATTGTTATTTCATGTACATGTATGTTTTATACCAAATGCTTTATTTAAAATAAAGAGTTATAATAAAATGTATATATTGCGTTTTATTTATCTCCTGCAATAGTTTCAGGTGTATTTTTGGAAGTATTTTATAAATAAGACAGTTTAGCTAGAAATTCAGCTAATTCTGATTAACACTGAACCCAGAGTCTTCTTTAAATGACACTATAATAAGTTGGTTATATCAGAGTGTAAAACCCTCGTTACACACAGTTGGTGTCAGTGTAGAGTAAAATACTATCTCTTGCCAGTGTTGGAATAACTCTGAACATTAAACTCTATCTCAAGAGGAAACTTTACTCTCTCTGGGTTAGGCAAGTATGTTCACTCAGTGTTGAAACTAAATCTTTAAGTGTTAATTTTCTGTGTATGTATATACATGTATGTATATACAGTTGAAAGAAAAAGTATTGGCACCCCTTGGAAATACTAGGATTTTTGCATGATTTGGTCATAAAATGTGATCTGATCTTTATCTAAGTCACAACAATAGACAAACACACTCTGCTTAAACTAATGCTGCAAAAAAGTGACATTTTTTCATGTTTAATTGAGCATTTATGTAAACATTAACAGTACAGGGTAGAAAAAGTATTGGAACCTTTGAATTTAATAACTGGTTGATCCTCCTTTGGCAGCAATAACCTCAACCAAATGTTTTCTGTAGTGAAGATCAGACCTGCACAGCGCTCAGGAGGAATTCTGGACCATTCCTCTTTACAAAACTGTTTAAGTTCAGCAATATTCTTGGGCTGTCTGGTGTGAATCGCTCTTTTGAGGTCATGCCACAGCATCTCAATTGAATTGAGGTCAAGACTCTGACTGGGCCACTGCAGAAGGTGTATTTTCTTCTGTTGAAGCCAATCTGTTGTTGATTTGCTTCTATATTTTGAGTCAGTGTCCTGTTGCATCACCCATCCTCTCTTGAGTTTCAGTTGGTGGACAGATGGTCTTAAGTTTTCCTGCAAAATGTTTTGATAAACTTGGGAATTAGTTTTACTGTTGATGATAGCAAGGTGTCCAGGCCCTGAGGCAGCAAAGCAGCCCCAAACCATGATGCTCCCTCCACCAGACTTCACAGTGGGGATGAGGTTTTGATGTTGGTGTGCTGTGCCTTTTTTTCTCCACACATCAGGCCATATTTACTGAGACGGGTGCTAAACTGCGAGTGCAGTGAGAAAATATGCCATATAATATACTAAGACAAACTGCGTGGCCGGTGACGGGTGCAAACAGATGGGGCGAAACTATTTAAACGGCATCATTGCATGTATTGTTTTGTGTCATGGAAGGTGTGGAAGTGGAGCTGAACGTGCTGGTGAATAATGTTTTCATTCGTTATGGCAAATAGATCTGCACGCGTGGCAAACACTCTTACCCTACGTATTTCTTCATTTCTTCTCCTTCGTCTCACATGAATCACAGCAGCCATATCTGTGCAAAAGATTAGCACGTCCTTCTCCAACGTGCTAAATTTATACGCTATTTTCACACGCAAAGTCATGGTGAGCCTTGATAAATAATATTGCGGGCGGTAAATGAATGAATTTGCATATTCTCCGCCTTCCATTTTGCGCACTCTGGGAAGAACGCCTCAGTTTACAGATTCATTAGGTCATAGGAGCAAAATCTGCATTGCGTTCCCTCTGCTCCTGTAAGACACGCAAATCTCAACTGCGTCTGGGTTTGCTCCAATTTTAGCGCATAATCAGTTGGCGTGCACGCAAACATTTGATAAATCTGGCCCATAGTGTTGTATGTTTCTTCCAAACAACTCAACTTTGGTTTCATCTGTCCACAGAATATTTTGCCAGTAGTGCTGTGGAACATCTAGGAGCTCCTTTGCAAACTTTAAATGTGCAGCAATATTTTTTTTGGACAGCAGTGGCTTCCTCTGTAGTGTCCTCTCATGAAGTCCATTCTTGTTCAATGTTTTACCCATTGTAGATTTGTGAACAGGGCAAATTGTAGCCTTTGTTTCCTGTCCTTGGGTGACTCCAGTGTGGTCTTCTCCTGCAGGAGCTCATCTGCATCTCTCATGTGTTGTACGTTCAGAGATGCTCTTATGTAGACTATGACATTCATTTGCTTTTTTTTTTTTTTTTTTTTTTTTGTTTGTTTGTTTGTTTTTGTTTTGTTTTGTTTTTTGGCAGCAAATGCCTTCGAAATTAAAAATGTATAGAAGTACTAAGATTCCACTGCCAAAATGTGACTAGTAGCTCACTTATCCATATTGGTTAAAAATGTCTAAATCATGTTTGACCTTCATTTTAATAGAATATGGGAGGGACCCATAAAAACATCTGCCTGCCCTGGATTGGTTGACCTCCTTCACTTGACCTTCCTAATGTGGCGGCTTCAGCCCAACGGGTGTACAGCAAAAGACAAATGTGCCATATTCTCCTCTATCCTTTGTAAAATCTATTGTAGCTGCCGCCCTGAGACAGATTACAGAGCAGGAGGGGGGTATGATGGGGCGGGGCAATGAATGTGTTGGAGATGAGGAGGTGAGAGGTCAAAGGTCACCCCCCCGACGCTATCTCCCGGGTCCAGAGAGGCAGTCACGACCCGGTCAGCAGAGGTTCAGGTGTCAGGCCGGGACGATGGACTGACAGCACCAAACGGGATGCCTCTTTGCTCTGTCTTCAGTGGGGACCCCCCTCCCCTCGCTTAGCCCTCTACCCCGCCGCTCACCTTCTCTTTCACCCCGTAAGACAAACATTAGTGCAGGGCTTCACTCAGCGGGCCGGCCTGATTGGGGCAGCTCTCTGTGGGCTGGGGTCTTCATGTGTTCACACTTACATATGAAGACTCCAGACTTGTGGTTCCCCCCAGTGGTAGGTCGATTGAAGAACTCTGCTTCAGCCCCAGAGATGAGGGCTCTTTATTGTAAGTGCATGGTAACAGGTGTGGTGAGACATAAAGACTGGAAAACTGGAAGTCTTTGGACAGAGAAGCTGGAGGTGCTGGAATAACCTGACCATAACATAAAGATGTGTGCAGAATCCACAGGGCTAGCCTACAACTCTCTAACAGTGTTGGTAACTATTTTCAATGGGAAGTTTAGCCCCTACTCTAAAGGTAGCTAAAAATTGCTAAATTACATGAAACAAAATCAATGAATCTCATTTGCATATGTGGTATTTTTTATATGAATATAATGGGTACATGTATATTAAGTTGTATAATGTAGATGCATGACAAAAAACAAAATGCAAAGTTCAAAGTGGCTATATTCTGCAAAATCAACTTTTCTTCTCTTTCTCTTAGGTGATAATGTTCGCTCATCAAAAACATATCTGGAGTTGGGTTTTGTTTCATTCACCCCTGTTTGATTAATCCTGTATTCCCTGGTGCTGAGTTTCTGAGGGCTCAAAATGCTCGGTTCCACAAACCTCCACCTCTCCCACAAAACCTCGCCCACTCAAGGAAGCACTGACCAATCAACAAGCCCTCTACATCGAGTTTGCGTTCATTCATTTATACAAAAAACGGTGTACAGCTCTGAAAAATGGCATCATACAAAATGTTTAAGGAAATAAAAAGCTTTTCAAATGAACATAACAGCAGCCCTCTGCTGTTTCTTTATGGAAGAATTTATTGGAAATGTTCTTATTTAGTCACATAACGTTTTTAAAGGTTGTAAAAGATGCTGTTCTTGAGGTAAGAGGTCGTTTTAAAAAGATAAATAAAAGCATAATATACTCTCTTTAAAGTAAAACAAAAGACAAGCTGCAAAGCGATCGGTCTGTGGTTACACAGCTTGCATATGCTCAGTTCATTTACAGTATGTGTATCAGCTGCTGTGTGCTTAACAAAATGCATCAGGTCACCACAGAAAAACGTATTTTTTGCATGCCTTTTGACACAGGTTTTGACCCTATATGCCTTTCCTGGGGCAACCCTCTCAATTTATCCATTCTATAATATGACACACAGAAAACCACTTCACCAACGGAGGACCAGCTTATTACATGGTTTCTATCGCTCTGCCTACCAGAGACATGTCACTTCATTGGCGTGTGTTGCACTAAAACTCTTGTCATCATTGACAACAAAGTAAACCGCTAAAGGTTAACCAGATTTGGAAACAGGTGCAACAGCAGAGCAGTTAAAGACTCTTAGGCCACATCATTAAGCTTATAATTTATAGCCTTTGTATTTAAACCATAAATCAGTGCACAGGCTATGAATAACAACAACATGAAGGAAGCCACTGAGGAAACAGTTTACACATCGGTCATAAAACTGATTTATGTACTGGGACTGGAGTTAGGAATTTAGTGGCTGCTCCTAAAACAGTCACACTTGTCAGTAAGGCTTAACTATCCAAAAATAAATTATATATATATCTATAACTATGATGAAATATCTGTAGCATGGTTAAAAAGTAATAATTAGTAATGCTATGATATGTATTATGTGTATTTAAAGTTCTACACTAATTAGTCAACTGGCTCAAATGTGAAGAAACTGCTATGTACAAACTTTTTTTTCTTTCTTTCAGGCAACACAGCAGAAAACCCACTTATATAGTTGAGCCGTATAGAGAATTGTCATAAGAGTGCGTGGCTCCTGACCTGGTGGTCTGAGCCAGAGCTGATTGATTAACCACAGAGGTCTCAGGTCACTCTGATGGGGCTCCTCTGCTGCTGCTGCTGATGGATGGACTTGTGCATGTGTTCCGATAGACCACAGATATAATACTACAGATCCTATATACTCCAGTCTGCGGCTGACAGACACATGCCGTGTAGTTACAATAGTCATTGTCAATAGTTATTTTCACATCACATCTCATTCTGTTAAATATCATCTGACAAACGTGATCTTTATTGTGTGTTCACACTAGAATAACATAAATCAGGTTAGAAAAGGTTCTGTTCACAGTCATCCAGATGATTATTAGCCATTATCTCTGAGCTCAGCTGACAAACCAGTTACATCAGAATTGGAACAAGACTTTATAGAGAAAGAGATACCAAACAAGATTCTACGTAAATATCTAAAAAAAAAATGTATACCCTGTACGATCAAACAGAAATTCTATTATTCAGAAGTTTCCCAAAGCAGAGATTAAAAAATGGAGAACTAATTATCTAAAATTTCTTGTAAATCCTAAAGTTAAAGAAGTACATTTCAAGATTTTGAATGCGATCTATCCATCCAGTGAAATGCTCAGAGTGAGGTTCAATATCGACCATAACAATTGCATCTGATATTGAAACAACTGAACATCTTTTCTATAACTGTATGTACACAAAAACATTCTGGGAAGATTTTTTGGACAAATGGACTATGCCTTAAACAATTTATTACTGCTTTCAAAACACCTCAAAATGGAAAAAAATAATCTTCACAGTGTTTAAAAGACATCTTCATGAAAACTATGTAAATTCTTTAAAATGCATGAAATGTAAGGGAGCATTGTTACTTTTGAATGCATTTGACAATTTAAAACTATTTGAGGACCTCTAATAGTAAATGTTTTGCTTTATGTTAATTTCACCTTGTGCCTTGCACTGTATACTTGTTGAACTGTTAGAAGAAAATTGCCTATTTGTTTGTACATTTACAAAAAAAAAAAAAAAAAAAGTTACATCAGAATTGACAAAGTTCTTTAGATGAGAAATGGAATGTCTTCTTCAAAACAAACTTTGTTCAGATGCTTTCCTTTTTTAAACTTAAAAGTCAGTACAGGTTGGTTTACTCTGCCAAAAGGGGTACAAAAGGTGCTTTTCCTCTGGATTGCACAGCACAGGTAGTAGCGGTACAGGACGGATTGCTACATGCAGCTCCAAAAACAGAAGTTGTGTTAATTAATCAGATAAAAACATGTATGAAGCTGACTTTTAAAGCCAGTCTTTTGTACATAATCAAAGAAAAAGAGCACTTCACTTCCTTAAAACTTTTTGTATGATGCCATTTTTCTACATACATTTTTTTTTTTTTTGATAAATGAATGAGAGCAGAATGGATGTAGAGGGATTGTTGATTTTTCAGTGCTTCCTGGAATTTATGGGAGGGGCTTGTGGAACCTAGTGTTTTGAGACCACAGAATGGCCGTGTCAGAGATTGCACTACAGGATTATTAAACATGCATGAATGAAACAAAGCACAACTCCAGGCATGTTTGTGATGAGGGAACAACATTATAACATGGAAGAAAGCTCAAAAATTCAATTTTGCAGTATATAGACCCAAGATCCAATTTAAAACTATAAATTAAATGAGAGAGCCATACTTTGCTTTTGGCACAACATTTAACTTGTCCCCTCTTGGAATATGGCTGATTTTCACAAGGACAAGTATGTATTTGACTAAAAATACTGTCCCAGTGGAAAAGTGCCTGAAGTGACATAAAATTAACATACTGTACTCCTTTGACTGTTTCTGTTAAGATTCTCAGGCGCCCAGGCATCATATGGCAAAAACAAATACATTCACTACCCCTGCCTCTGTATTATAATCCAACAGTAGATCCAAGGTCTGTTCTTTGGTAGAAGTGGTTTATATTCAGACTGGTGTTTGAGAGGAGCCAGCCCTGGAGGTATGGTACATCTCCTCATCACTCCATACTGTCTGTTCTCTCCGTGTTGAGTGGTTCTGTTCTGTCTGCCGGGCCTGTGGAGAGCCTGTCTGCCCCGGGACACTCTCCCTCAGTGGTACAGATGCAGCGGCAGACAGACTCTCTGCTGGTGCTTTTCATGAGCCTGTCTGATACAATCAAAGGCTGTCAGTGAGTTTGACAGGGGAGTCAAACTGAAGGAGGAGCAGACTTTTACCTGGATCATTTCTCAGTTCAGCTGCATCTGAAATTAAACATGTTTTCTGGCTGGGTTTTTTGTCAATCCTGCGATGTCCTGAGGCACACAGACAAACACTTGAGCAGTCTGATGGCTCTGGGTGGGTACATTCTACATTGTCAGCTCTTAACATACACCCTCACATGAGCACACCTGCATGCTCCACAAATAGACTGGAGATTTTCATATAGATCCTGTGGACATGTTATTGCTCCCTCCATACCTAAGAGTGTATCTTCAGCAGAAGTCTGATGGACCTTATGCACTATGCTCTCAGGACGTCCACACTCTGACTGTCCCCAGTGTCAGGACAGAGTGGAAAAATGTCTTTTCAGTTTAGTGCTCTTACAGACTGGAATGGTTTACAGAGGACCTCAAAACTCCAAAATCTTGTTCCTTTGGATCTGTTTGAGTCTATTTTGAAGGACCTGGAAATGCAATCATGTGTCTAAATGCGTCTTTTGAGAAATTGAATCTGAAACCTGTCTTTAACGCCTATACTCCTTAACTCCTCCTTGGCCAGGACTCCCTTGAAAAAGAGATCTGTGAATCTCAATATGACTTGTCTGGTTATAGAATCATTAAATAAAATAATAAAAATCAAATATTATTACATGACTTCCACCCTTCATATTTGTGTGCTGTTACTGGTCAAACAACTATCAAAAACTCCATACCAGGCTGGCTTCATCACTTGTTTGAACCAATTGTGCTCAGACATGACACTCCTCTTGTGGTTTTGCACTGTTGGGAAAATGTAGGACTGCATAGTTGTGGGCACAGCGTGTGTCATGTGTATGTGGCTTTTAAATCACATATAACTCATGTGGAGACACTGTTCTTCCATATACTTTACAGTGAGGTAAGGCGAAGGCAAAGGTAGACTTTATTGTCCCTGTAGGAAAACTTGTTCTCTACATTTGACTCATCCTTCAGTGCTCCTGGGGTGACCACAGTGCAGTGCCCAGGGACACTTCTCCAGATTTCGAGCCATGGTCTTGGTCAGGAGTAATCTGTTGTGCATGTTTTAAATTGAATGCGGAAACCAGGACACCCAGAGGAAACCCACCCAGACATGGGGAGAATGTGCCCAACTCCACATGGAAAGGCCCCACACTACAGGACAGTGCTCTGTGACTGTTAACACTCTGACACATGGGAGCTAAAAGCCAGCTTCCATATAATCTCCAGGTTTTTTTTTGGGGTTTTTTTGTTTTTTCCTTGAGACTTGAGTTTTGTAGTTTGGTCCAAATCAGAAAAAAAAAACAAAACATTTAAACAGTGGTGGAATGTAAGGAAGTAAATGCTTTACTACAATGTATTTGTACTTTACTTTAGTAAATTTTACAAGGGTACCTTTACTTCACTACATTTTAGAGCAAGTAGTACTTTTTATTCCACTATATTTCTGAGTTGGTTTAAAGTACAAAGTATTTTGAGTTTTGGTTTAAAATCATGTGTTTCTGTTGGGCCATCATTGTAGACACACAGTACTTAAATATAAAAGATGCAGTAAAGTTGTACTCAGAGACAGATACATCAAAATAATAAAGACAGACGACCTCAGTGACAGATTCAGTCTCTTCTACTGCATCGGTTACATAATTTCATCTGTAATCAGCAAATTTTTTCAGCAAAATTCAGCAAAAAAAGGTGGTACTTTTAATTTTACTTGACAAAATTTTTGCTCCTTTATATGTACTTTTACTTAAGTAAAGCAACTGAGTACTTCTTCCACTGCATTTGAATTTTAACCAGACAATAGTTCATACTTATGTTGACCAAGAAGTGCATTGTCAGAGTCTTTCTTAACCTAACTAAACTTGACTGGTGATGTATGTCATGTAAGTGAATGAACAGCTGGATGAATGAGATGGCAATGGCAGGATTAAAAAGATATAGTTCCAACAGCTAATAGCTACATGGCTAATCCATGCGAAGGTCTTGGACTTCAATCCAATGCAGGACAAAGATACAAGGCCTGCTCCGCTGTAGTGTTTCACAGGATTGTGATTTTTTTTTTTTTTTTTTTTTTTTTTTTTTTTTTTATGTAACCAGGAAGTCCTAGACATTCATAATTTCTTTTACAAGAGAAACCTGGCCAAAGTAGCAGCCAATACAGCCATCAAGACATCAAATACAGCAAGCTTACACAAAATAAACACCTTAAGAAATTAGAACAACTATTTCAAAACACAGTGAGCCTCTCAAGAAAAACAAGCGCACATCCCCTTTACCACACTCTTTATGATTACCTTCAATTTATCAACTGAAATGAATGATTCCAATTTAAGATCTATTTGTAAATTGTTCCATGCCCACGGTGCAGAGTAGGGAAAAGCCTCTTTTCTCAAACTCTGGGAGTGACCGGGGAACATTGAAAAGCAACCAATTTGGGGAGTGGAGAAGGTATCTCCTGGAGAAAATACTAAGTAGGTTACAGATGTACACTGGAGGTTTTCCTGTGGTACCTGGTTAGTGATGTCCAACCTACCAAAATCATAACGAGTGCAGTGGTGAGTGAGGGACGCATGTTACACTGAAGCAAGTTTATGTAAAATGGATGAGAATGAAAATTAGCATTCACAAGTTTTTCTTAGCACTGAAAGTAAAGCAAGATCTGTGTCTAAAATAAAAAAAAACATTCACTTTGAGCTTTTTACGGGGGTGTGATGAGATAGTAGCACCAATTACCATTAGGAGCTAACCCACTGAGCACAACTTCTCAAGCCAAAGAGGACAGTTTAGTTTATTAAATTTGCTGTGAGAGAAATATTGGTCTGTATGTGCCAGTCACAATGCCCAGTAACATTATAACTGCAACACGGTGATGAAAAATGCATATTTTCAGCTCAGTGGTAACAGCCCAAAGGACTCCATCAGCCAGCAGCCATGAGTGTATGCCTGCATAACGGGGAAAAATGAAATATCAGAGAAGAAAGTGACATTTTTGGTAATGCATTCAGGAGCTTGAGTGAAATGCCACGGCTTAATGAAATAACGACAGAGTACAATTTCCTCTTTGCATAAACCAATGGCTTATTTCTTTGCTTTCGAGAGGCGTGTCACTCTGCTAAAGGTTAAACACAAGATATTCTAATCAGGAACTCTTTACACAACAGCAGCTCAATAAGGTCAACTGGTGTCACTGCGTCCAGCCTGGGCAGAGGGACAGGGGAATGTGGGGCGCTACTCTGCAGACGTCTGCTATTTACACTCTCTCCAAATCTTGCCTATGTGTTGAATGTTGTTGCTAACTTCTTATTTTGCTTTAGTCTAAATACCAGCACTAAAAAAAGTCTTATACATCCAAATTTCCATGAGGGTGTAGTGGAGTCACACGTGTCGCGGCGTTTGACGGGCTGATCCGGCCAATCGGCTCTATTGATTATTGGGCCGGAGGAGGCTGGTGGAGCGGCAGCAGTAATTAGGGCTTTTTGGTGTGGATTAGCTGAGAGAAAAGGTCACCAACTCAACGTGAGTGGCTCCAGAGGGAGGGGACAGCTGTCTGAGGGACTGTCCCCAAACATGAGCACCTCCACTGGCCGGGCCCAGGACAGGAAGTCACTGGAGTTTGTAGAAGTTCTTTAAAAGATAACTGTGTTTGGCTTTATTAGAAGGACTGACCTTATATTAGTTATATAGTTTATGAATAATATAGTTCAACTTGACTATATATTATGCATGTACTGTATAGAATACTTGCATTGTGCTATGAACAAAGGATTTAAAAGATCATGAACACACAAGGTATCTAACTCCAAAACAATAAAAAAAAACACTGATTAAACAAACTCTCTGGAGTGGCCCCTCCCCATGTCCCACTGGTCTGTACTCACTCTGTCCCAGCCCTGACCTTTCAGCTGTCCAGATTTTATGTTACTGCAGACTTCAGTATTTCCAGTTTAAAAGAAGCATGGTGTTCAAAACATTGTTCTACCTGCCACAGTAATACAGTAACAATGAAATATTTCTGTACCACAGGGTTTCCCTCTCTGCTCTCTCTCTGCTTCTCCTTACCTCTCTGCCTCTCTCTCTCTCTCTGTTCCCTCTGCCTCCTTCTGCTCTCTGTACTCTCTCTGCTTCACTCTACCCCTCTCTCTGCTCTCTTTGCTTTGTCTACTTCTCTTTACCTCACTGATCTTTATGCCCTTGCCTCTGTCTGCTCTTTCTGTCTCTCTGCCTCTCTCTGCCTTTCTGTTTTCTCTGCTTCTCTCTACTTTTTCTGCTTTTCTTCCTCTTTGCTCTCTGCCTCCCTCCGCCTCGCTGATCTCTATGCCTCGGCCTCTCTCTATGCCTCAGCCTCTCTCTATCTCTCCCTGCCTTTCTGCTCTCTTTGCCTCTTGCTACTTTCTATCCTCTCTACCTCTCTCTGCTTCTCTCTACCTCTCTGACCTCTAGGCCCCCGCCTCTCTCTGCTTTCTGTCTCTCTCTACCTTTTTGCTCTCTCTGCCTCCTGCTACGCTCTCTGCTCTCTGCCTCTCTCTACTCTTTTTGCTTCTCTCTACCTCTCTGCTCTCTGCCTCCCTCTGCCTCTCTGATCTCTTTGCCACTGCCTCTCTTTGCTCTCTCTGCCTCTCTGCTTGCGCTGTGCCCCTCTCTCCTCTCTCAGCCTGGTCAGACCTGTCAGTGCTCTGAGTACATCCACAGGTCACGACCTCCCAACCCAGACCTGGACAAACACCACCAGGAGCTGAGAGCCAGGAATGTGCTTCTGTTGTGTTGTGTGAAAATGCTGGAAACCTCACCATCTCACAGCTAAAGAAAACACTCTCTTAGCCCTGGTTTACATGAAAAACACTGACTTAGTACAGACATAACATCGCTGAGGAGGAATGCATTGTTCTGTCACATGATTTACTTCATATTTTTTCCTCTTCGAACATGTTTTTGGTGTTAGCAAAGCCACTTATCTGTGTGATCTGTTGGTCCTATGTCATATATGTGTGCACTGTGCGTCTGGAACCATGTGGAACCAATAGTTTGTTAATAAAAGCTCCTGATGTGAGTGATGGAGAGGGTGTCTGCCTGTGTGCGGCTGTTGGGGGTCAGCTCCCCTCTTCTCCTCCACAGCGCTCCGAGGCAGCAGCTGTAGTGCATTTGGCAGCTCTGCCTTTTGTGCAAAGCCATAGCGCCCCTAGTGTTGAACTGGTAGAATAGAACCTTGCCCAGGATCCTGCATTTGGAAGCACTTCCTTCAGAGTCAGCTCCTCCAAAGCCAAGGTAAGAGTTCTGATAAATGTCACATGCATGTCTTTTTGAGAATACTTTAAAATTGCAGGATTGTATGATTGAAAAGCTCCACCCATATTTGTTTAATTAAATTTTAGCCTACTTGTTTATAAAGGAATCAGTATCAGATCAGAATTCCTTTATTGTTTTCTGAGGGAAATTCAAAATAACCAAACTTAAGCAGTATTTTATTTTAGAATTATTTTATAAGTACTTATAAGTCTTATATTAATCAGTATCTTATAATAAAGGATAAAAACCTTTATTGACTGACCCATTGACGTGTTCACAGTAGGTACATGCTTTTTAATACAATATATAGATTTATATCACTAGCAAACAATTTATTTGGGAAACGGGAGCTGCTGAACATAAAATAACTGCAAGTGTTGATGATTTTTAGTTCAGCGTGTGTGGGTACTTGACCTAACATAATCTTTTTATAATTTGAAAAGATTTGCTTATTTATGTTTTTCCTCCTTCAAAATTCAATCTTATATTTATACTTTATTAAAACAAAATACCTTTTACTGCACCTAAATTTTACAAGAAAAATAAAAAAAAATTTGTAATCTAAATGGTTTCTGTGAAAAATTAGTTTTTTAACAGGCAGCTCAACAAAACCTACAGGAGCCTCTCTGTCATTTATAGACCAGACAGATCTCTGGAGTTAAAGGACAAGAGGAACTCTTATTTTATTATTCATTTGAGTAAAATCCTAATTTTCTCAAAATCTGTTAATGTGTGCCTGTTTGGTGACCTTCAGTTGAGATCTGTATTTAAAAGATACAAAATTAAAATGTTCTTAATCTTTTCTTTCTTTTTTTTTTTTTTTTTAAACATTCTTATTAAGTTAGCACCACAGTTATGTTGACAACAATTCAAAATTGTCAAATTGAATCCACTTCAATTTGACAATTTGTTTAAAAAAAAAAAAAGAAAGAAAGAAAAGATTAAGAACATTTTAATTTTGTATCTTGGATAAATGGAGAGGGTTGCATCAGGTAGGGCATCTGGCATAAAGCCTATACCAAGATGATTTGCTGTGGCAGAATGAAATATCCAAAATAAAAGATTTAAGTATTAAATGAAAATCCTATATGCATTGACAACACTGTAAAAACTTCAACAACCTTTACTAAATAATGCACTCTGCAATGCTTGTAGGGTATTATGGGTAATTTGAAACAGCTCTTTGGTCCGCAACAAGGTGTGTTCTTTTTGTAGTGTGAAAGCGTGTTTGGACATATTTGGACTTTCCCTCTTCCACCCCCAGCATTATTATAACTAGATTTTCTGATTTTATGTTAGTAATAGATTAAAACTGAACCAATTTGCCACCTCAAAAATTTTAATACATGACATCAAACTTAAAGGGGCTATATTATGCAAAATTAACTTAATTTTTCTGACCTTTCCCCCATATCATAATGTTATTCCCTCAACAAAAACATACCTGGAGTTGTATTTTGTTTCATACACGCTTGTTTGAGTAAGCTTGTATTCTCTGGCATGGCCTTTTTGAGGCTTAGAGTACTCATTAAAAATGTTCTCTTTTAGTCAGATAATGTTGTATAAAGATTGTAAATTGTGCTGCTGATCTAGAGGAGACCCAGATTGGTTTACAAATATGAGTAAAAGCAGAATATAGCCTTCTCAAAGGTTAAACCAAACAGGTGTTCATTATCTTTGTCTGTGTATTGTGCTTGTGGAAGTCCTGATGCTGTAAGGTGCATTCGTGACAGCGCTGTATTGTCAGCCCACAGTGACGCGCTGCGATGCATGAAAACCATTCACAGAAGACAACAGTCTGTCATAGTTGTTC
Organism: Bostrychus sinensis; assembly: GCA_020698575.1. Lineage (NCBI taxonomy): Eukaryota > Metazoa > Chordata > Actinopteri > Gobiiformes > Eleotridae > Bostrychus > Bostrychus sinensis. Next base: position 3,368,344 of record CM036255.1, on the reverse strand, counting down.
AGCAGCTGTCCCTTTGACCCCTTTCATGTGTGAGCGGTGAGTGTATTCTGTAAACAGCAGGGGAAATGCCACAGCAACACACTCTGAGCCACTGCTGTATGACAATAGAAACACGACACAGAGGACGGCTCCGAGGTGACTGACAACACCTTCACTCCGGATGCTAGGCATGATGACAGTGTAGAGGAAGATATAGGAGCTGTCAGAGCTGCAGAACGGAACAGGGTACAGAGTGCTCTATATGACATAAAAAGAGCATAATATTCAAAAGCCCACACAGTAGAGTGATACAAACCTAATTTACTAGAGAAGGGTGCACCAAAACATAGGTAGCAAACAATTTTCAATCAACAAAGCAAATTCTTCTGAATTAAATAAATAACAGAAACTTAAGAAGAAACCCTCCTCATCTATTGGTCAAAAGTCTGCCTCGTTAGGTATCCAAAAATATAGTTTATTATGGCAGACATTCATAAATATTCAGTGAAGTGTTCATTTTAGAGCAGCAATGAAATCAATGTTGTTTTTACAGTTGTTAGCTAGTGTAAGCAACATTTTTAATACATTTTATTTGCAGCATATCCTCTCTTTTGTCATTTTTCTTCATAGTCACGTTAGATATGCGAATGTTATGCCTGTAGTAAAAAGTGATTAGGCTTGCTCCCTGCTTTTAGTCCGTAGTTTGGAGACCTCTGACCTCAGGCAGACCAGAGTTCACGTTTGGTCCGCACAAGAGTTCAACTGAAGCGGACCAAACACAGCACTGCCAATCTCATGTCCAAAGAAATCAGTTAATAAATTACGGAGTCCTTTGTAACAATAGTTCCTCCCATCCAGACCACAGGCAATATCTCAGCCTGGAATGTAAAAGAAAATGAGGGACTTCTTTTCCTCTCTTCTTCTGATATCATTCATTGTCTTTGATCCTCTCAAAAACACACACCACGTTTATATGCAGAACATACTTCAACTATGCTGAATGTCTGTTTTTACTACAATTTCTGAGAACTAGTCCAACCACTCTTGTTTCAGTCTACACACAGAGCACTGGGCTGAATTACTGAGGCCATTGCGCTGTGAGGCATTCAAGTGGTCTAGGGATTTACCAGCAGTGCTAAAACTTGTGGTAAATTTGATGGGCCAAAACAAAACACAAGCGGCAGAGGGACCGTAATGCATATGTCTCTGAAATGAATACTGGACTAACCACGAATTTACACTGAAAACGTCTCGAGAGCGTCACAGCAGCAGGTCGTTTACGCGCTTACTGTTTAAAAGCGTCAATTCACAGCGAGGCCATCAGAGCTGCTGCTGTAACACTGCTCAAGTGGCTCTCTCCCCTGAGTTTTACAGACTACTCACTGTCTGAACAGAAAGTTGTCTTTACAGAGCCCTGTAGCTTCTACTTCTGCATGTTGTCCTTGTAAAATGGCTCGCATTGCAAATTACGTTACATTTCTCCCCCTAAAGAATTAACTTCTTGTTGCGTAGTGTTTACATTACCACTAGTTTTCAGTGAGCCTTTATTTTCAAAGTGTAGCGGAAGTTTATTTTGACATTTGGTGCCTGTTTCTTGTGTTTCCTGGCTGTAGCTCGAAAAATAGAACTCCAACATAATTCGAGCATAGCATCGCGGCGGGTCGTTTGTAAGACGCACGTAAAACGTTCCCGGTGTGAATTGTCAGATTGATTAAAACAGAAAACAGTTCACTCGCGTCTGACGTGACGCTGCTGTTATGCACTGCTGCGGTTTTGGTGTGAATTGGGGGTAACGTTCTGTCTGTTCAGTACTAAGTGCAGTTGAATGCCTCTCCTGCTAAATCAGAGTATGTTGTATTCATGCAGCAGTAATCCCACAATGAACTGCATTATCCAGTCCTTGAAAAAATTTGAATGACTAGCCCCCCCCCCCCAAGTTGGAATAAGGCAATAAAGGTAACATAAGGCAGGTAAACATAGTGACAGTAGCTGCGTTTCCATTACACGTATGCGCAAAATTTTATCGATATTCTAGAAATGTCGAAAAAACACAATTTCCCAATTGTTTTCATTAAATCATATGCAAATAAAAACACACCTATTCACGCGATAAGTCATTCAAAAAACATGGTGATGGATGTAAACATTACTTTGATTTACAGCAGATATATTCATATTTCAGCCACGGCACTAGCGCTCATCATCAGCTCTGTCAAAGGAGACGTCGGCGTCTTATTCAGGCCATGGAGCGACAGGCCCCTTATACATGGGAGCGGCTACGTATGAAGCGTTTTTGGGAAATTGTAGTTGGCGATTTTACAGAAGAGCTGTGGATTCAACATTTCCCAATGAGACGCTCAACTTTTGATGAGCTGTGCGATGCTGAGGGACCTCTTGCGACTTCCTGTCGACTTAGAGTGGTACCGGTTGTTGGTCACATGATTCGTTTAATTCGACAAAAGTGTTTCCATTGCAGTTTTGCGAAATATGTCACTTTCGATACGCCTGAAAAACCACCTCATCCAAGCGCAAAAACTTTTTTTCGATAAATGTGAGTTTTTTCGAAATTGTCGTGTTTCCATTAGGCGAATTTCTATTCACAAATCCAATTTGCGCAATTTGATGGTCAATGGAAACGCAGATATGTATGCAGTATACTGTATGTGACTTTACTCTGGTAAGTTTTTTTTTTTTTAATAATTGATAATTCTATATATGTGATATATGTATTGAGTTTACATGTACCTGGGTTATTGTATGAAAGCTATATTCGCTACAAAATAATGTCGTGCTGTGTGAGCTCACTGACAACCGCAGGACCATATGGATTCCTATTTTGTCTGCTCTAACAGAGAACATGACTCTATACTGTTTGGATTATATGTCCAAATCCACGCTTCTACATACAGTCTGAGAAAAGTATATTATTTCATCGGATCACACTGTTGGATTGTGAAGATGTAATTTTGTTTCCATGACACACGTCTGGAGTTATGAAAGTGGCATGTTGTGTTTGACAGAGTTGCCATGGTGCCTTCAGTGTACAGAGACAACGGGACCTGAATGGAATCTGGTGCAGAACGTATATATGTATAGTAGACACCACATTTCCTCTCACAACATAACATAAAGGCGCCCCAAAGGCTCTACCTTCTGAGCAGACTCAAGGTCCTTTGGAGTGTGCAGATCTGAAAGCTGGTGGTTTGTCCTGGGCTGCACTCTAAAGGATGTGGGTGAGTGGACAATGTAAGCCCAGTAAGATCAGATTAGACGAATAATTTATTGATCCCGAGGGAAATTCAGGTTTCCAGGAGCAGCATTACAACAATTAAGAAGCCCACAATTGGCAATGTTAGTTAGAGGCAAAGGTAAAGAAACCTTAATGTGTAAGGAAGTTAATGTGAAGAAAAGTGTGGGAATTTCAACTGTGGGTGAGATTGAACGCTGAACAATAACTGAACGCAGTGCATGGTACAATGGAAGTCAACAAAAGTAGTCTTTGATTTTTGTTATGGAGAAATTTTTACATTTAATTTAATTTCTGTAGAAATGATTCTGTCCTTTCAAACTCTCTCTTTATGGCCCTATCTTCATGTTGGTCATGATCCAACCATGACTCATGAACAGTGTCACACATGACTCAAGCATCAACTGTTCAAATATTGTCTTAATGTAAAACCACTGTAAAAGTGTTCAATTCTGAAGTGAAAGTAATTTCAAGAACCTCTCTGCACATTACCAAAATGATTTATTATATGATAGATTCCTCATCATGGTCACATTTGCAAAGGCTTAATAATCTAAAAGTGGTTCAAGAAAATCTAAAATGTAAAATTTTCGCCTGGATACCTATATCCGCCATGTTGACGTGACTCACGGTCTGTCACCAATGTGAACATTACACATACACATAAAATTAAGGTAATTTACTGTAAAATGTTTATAGTGTGACTGTACTTTTATGGTAAACTACTGCTGCCAGTTTGTTTTACCATAAATATTACTATATATTTTCCGGTAAATTTTACAGACATTTTTTAGAGTGTTCAGCAACCTAGCTAACCTCCAACAATGTACAACAGCTCAGTCTACATCAGACTGTGGAGGGGCACCCATAGAGTAGGAGAGAGCACTACCACTGGCCAGAGCAAAGCAGTGCAGTTGTCCTGCATGGGGCCAAGAAGCAGAAGGAGTCCATGTGGGAGTGGGCGTATAATGTTAAAATCAATGGACCCTATCCCAGACACATGAAGAACATTTGAATTATACAGAAATGACACAGGGATTAATTTATCACTTTTGATAATGGAATATACAGTACCGCCTACCTTCAGAAAATGCTTAGGCAAGGTTCAAGACAGGGTTTGACAGGGTTCCAACCTATCCAATTTGTCACTCAAAATATTCTTTGAAATATGCTTTCTATCATAGACATGAATATATAGACACCGCTTAGGCTGCTGAAGCTAACATTAGAAGAATTCTGTAGCCCGTAGACTGCATTTCATCCTATAGAAATTACCATAAGCCATCAAATATCACAAATGATGAAAAATCAAGATTTTTTGGGCAGATGTCAACCACTCAATCACATGTGTGTAATGTCTGTGCCTGGCTAGAAATCATTACTGAGTGTATCCAATTTTTATTTAATATAGCAATTAGCATATATATTAGGATGTAAGCTAAAGGCTAAATAACCTAGGTTTCTGAATGTCTGTTCTGCTGGACAGGAGTTACAGAAATGTGGCGGATCACAGCAATTATAGACCACAGTTTATGCCGAGGTTTAATCAATCAATCAGTCACCACAAATCCTACCATAATACGTTGACATCAGATAATCAGTAAGAAAGAACGCGGGCAAAACAATATTGTCAGGAAACTGCTTGTGCAGTCACTAGTGTGAGACTTGAACTTGAGCAAGAAAACCCCTTTTTTAAATCAAAAAGGTAATAGTTCTAACATTTGGTCATAGTGGATTTTATACATAAAATGCAAGCCTCACCATTAACTTGCATTGTTTTATGTCATTAGAGGCCATAGTGGCCTGGGCAGCCATTGACAGCAACCCTGACACATCATGACAACAAACCAAAGCAACCAACGTGGTGTCTACTTACTAATGCACTTAAAACAGTTTTGGAGGCAGGTCACTGTGTTGTTGTTTTTGTTAGGAGTAAAGGGATGGAATCAAGTTAAAAATAATGCAGTTTTAACAAAAGTTCATAATTTGTATATGTACTTTCAAAACAGCATTCTTGCCACTTAGCAAAGAGATCCTGGGTTTGATTTCAGCCAACATCTTTCTGTTTAATTGTTGGGTTCTTTCTGGGTAGGCCTTTCTCTCTCCACCCAAAGACATGCATGAGTAGGTGAACTTGTGAATCTTAATGTCCCATAGTGATGGTGAGTATGCACATCTGTAGATGTGATGGGACACATCAGTCAGCCTCGCTCAGGTGACCCAGCCAGGGGTTGATCAGGCCCTGACTTGTGTCATGTTTTGAACCGTCTAATCTAAATTTACTTATCAGGCTCATTTGATGGCTTCTCGAAAGGATGAATGTGAGAAATAATGTGTGTCTCCATAAAGGCACATAGACACTAGGGTCATTCAAACTGTGCAGTGCCCAGGTACAACTGGGGAGGGCTCTGTGTCTCTTGGTGGTCAGGTCAGCTCTAAGGGTGATGGCTGATGCGCTTTTTGTTTACAATTCATACAAAAACACCAACACTTTTAATACAGTGCAGTAGAAAACGTAAGCCGAGCAACATGTAGTATCTGCCCTGTTTTGAGTCTGCTTTGAGTCTTGTTTGTGTTCTGTCGTGTTGTGGAATAAGCAGCATACAAGCAGCAGTGAAGGCAGCCGCGGCAGGATACAAGAGGCTTCAGAACTACTGTCTCTGCCTGTTCTCCTTCAGGAAGATGAGCACAAAGATCAGTGGTGATGTTACGAGCGTACATGACAGCAACTGTGCCGTGGTCCACCTCCTCCAACTGTGCTGAAGTCCTAATGTGTATCGGGCCAGGGCACAGATTGGGAGCAGTCACATCGGCCAAATGAATGAGCTTTAGGGAAGTTCCGCTGTCGTGCGCCAAAAAACACAACCTCACAGCTTCAATGTTGGCATCATTGTACATCTGGGCTGGGAGGATTTATAGTGAACATTTTGTTTATGCTCTTCATTGCTTATAAATATATAAAATCATGTTCCTTACCATTATTGGAATTGTAGAGCTAGCATGTTTAGCTAGTTAGCTTCTTATATATAGCAAGTAACTTGTCCTTTGAACACCACACTGGCACACTATTTTGCCTCATTTTCCACTATAGAGCTCCCCCTACAGTTTGGAGTAAAGCACTATTGCAAATATTCACAAGTCCAGTTGACTTATTGTCATCCCTCGCTCAGGTTTACTTTCGTTTTCCCCTCCTCGTATCTGTAGAAAGGTTTTTCTTTCATTTGGCCGTTCTGCCATGATGAAAATCATAAAACAAAGCCATTGCTTGTTTGACCTTTTGCTAACTGCAATGTGCCGCTTTCTCATGAGACCTGAGACTTCTGTGACACCAGATCAGAGGTGCTCACTGTTGCAAGTGTCATTTTCGGCCCAGAGACAGCAGAAGATGCCGGGCACTTCATTTACCCCACAGCAACTCATTTACCATCATACACACTCTGAAACTTATTTAAGGTAAAAAAGTTACTGGGTTCTGCTTTAACAGGAATAAACAGAAGAAGAACAACGAATAAATAAAATCATAAAAATTATGGATAAATGTGGGGTTACATTAAAAGAAGGGAGGAGGTCATGTCCAACCAGGATGGATGTCTCTGGTTCCCACGTGTCCTGCTGTTGCATTTTAACAACTGGACATCAGGGTCAATGCAGTGTCTACATTTATACATCTATAGTGTTGAATCTGAAGTGTGCAGCAGCAGCTCTCTCCTCTCAGAGTTCAGTGGAAGGTCAGGAGTGTCACCACATACATCACAGCCGCAGCAGAACGGCACACAGGGTTACCATGGCGACATTTTTTTTTTCTCCTTCTACTGCTTCTAAACCAAACAGTGGTGAAAGACAAAAGCATTGTGCGGACGTTCTCTGCAAAGAGAATGTGTTTATTTGAAGAGGCATATTTCAGTTTGCGCTGAAGAGATGTGAGTTTGTTTTTTGGGGTCGAGTCATCAGTGGGACAAAAGCCAAAGCGGCCGCTGCACAGAGTGGATAACACAGGGACAAACACACACCAGGGACAAATGCATAAGGAAGGTTTACAATATGGTTCAGGTTGCCAGATATGAGAGTGTAATTCTGGATATCAAACACGCATGGAGGAGAAACCTTGCCGAACAAAGCGGACCATGCCCTACCCACGTGCCCCACCGCTGGAGAATGTGGAAGAGGAGGAAAAAAAACAAAAAAAAACAAGAAGCCTGTTTCCGTAGCAACCAAACTGGCTCTTTGTCACCGGAACGAACGATGAGGAGGAGGAGAAGGGGGGTATGACACTCTGAGGTGACCTCCTCGTGACCTCTACATGAAGCATGAGCTTTCTCCCAAATTTAATAGAAGAATGTGACATTTAAAATCTACACAAAAGCATTGTACTGTGTTAATAATTATACGTAGATGGGTCTTACGTATGGCATTTTGATGTTTGTGAAATTCATAAATATTGTACACCATTATGAAAAGCAGAAGTGCAAAGCTGTAAATAAAATGTTCAGAGACAATATGTTGGTAATGTCTGTAAAGCTGTATGAACAATACGCATTTCAGGATTTCACAATCTTGGATCTAGCATTTGAATTTATTTATTTGACAGGGACATGCACAACAATACACTGACCTCAAAAAGGGAAATATGTTATGTGCAATATGTTTAGCACTGGACATTATTAGGGGTGTGAATTTTTCAGTTTTTGTCACTTCGATTTGATTATGATTCTTGGGATCAGGATTCGATTCAAAGCGATTTTTGAATAAGAATCCTTCTTTGATTTGATTCAGCTGGATGGTGGTGTTGCCAATTTTGCAAAGAAAGTGGGTTTAAGATTATGAATTAAACACACGAGGACAATGTAAACTAAAGATAACATTTATTCCAAACATTTCTTCTTCTAGTTCTTGTGCCAAACATGGGCGCAGCTAGACCAATTTTAGGGGGGCTATAGCACCACAAGATGTAACCCAGTGACAGATTTTAGTACACAGTATAAAAATACAGTACCGATACTGACAACAGATAACACATATAACAAAGATACATTTTTATAAACTTTGCCATAACATTTCTAATTTTCTACAAGGCTACCCATAATCCTACACTATAGGCTACAACTCTATAAAAGGTATTATAATGTAGGAATTCACATATTTCCTATGTTGAAAGTAGTGTTAAATGCTTTTTTTGTTGACCTTTCTTGGCTGACAAGGACCTCAGCAGCCCTTAATTGTTAATCCTAAAATAAAAATAATCCTTGATGCCATCTTTTGATGTCCTTGTTACAAATAATAAAATTCTGTTGAAGTTAAATTGACAGGCTACAAGCTGTGAGGGGAGGTTAGGTTAGTGGAAAGAATCTCAATTCCATTTTTTTCTTTAAATCTCTAGTTGTTATAAAATTATTTGCTGTCTTTTTGTTGTTTCTTTTTAACTGAAACTTGTGTTTAATATTGATGTCACTTTGCCAAAAAGAAAATTTGGGTTACCAAGTGAACAAGGTAAAAATAAAACTATCCACTTGCACTGGTGGAGTTGTGAGTTCACAACATTGCTTTGCTCTGATTGGGTGAAACTCACAAGTGGTTCATCCAATCACCTCAAGAGGACAGGCCATTAATGCCATGATAAAAGTAAACATAAAGTCAGGACTCAGGGTATGTTGGTGTAAACATTTAGAGTGAAAAAGGAAAACTTATCTCAATCACTAAGTCCCTATCTGGCAAGTAACTGTCACCTTTATCTGTTATTTTATAATTTTGCATAATTAAAGACCTACAAACCCAAATATAAACAATTTATAAAGACTTTACAAAGAACCTTTGACCACTGAGTTGTGTCCACAGGCTATTAAAGCTGTATAAAGTTCTGACCATTCACATTTCAAATCAATCAGTACTATTGAGATACCTCATGAACATAAATAAATCTGTTTCATTGGTGATAGAAAAGTGAGAGGAAACGACTGAAGGAGATACCATAGAGCCACATAGAGACAACAGTGAGACAAAAACAGGTGGGGTGTTTGAATGTGGGCCCTCGGGTGCTGCTGTAGCACCCACAGCTCAGACCAGCTGCTGGTTCCCTAATGGCTCTCATCACATCAGTAGAACAGACTGGCGCCTCCCTCAGGGCCACACAAAGAACTGCAGGATCCACACAGGTCAATTTCAGTTAAAGAAATGATTGTGTGTTTGCTAAATGTAAATCTAGATATGGATGGGCATCATTTATTTTCTACAGTAGATTACGTACAGAACACGGCCAGTTTGGAAAAGAAGACTCATGGATTACTGTACTTCAATATTAGTGTTTTATTTTGTGCCCCATGAATATTTCCACAATATCTGCTGCTGAGAAATGTCCCATAACTTGGTTCAGAGCCACACTGAGGAGCTTTTACTGGGGAGTACTAACTTCTGAGGGTGTAAATCTGTAAATGAGGAAATGAGGAAAAAAAAAAAAAGAGGTACATGTCAAAATATTAAGCCATCTTAAACCAGTTATCCAGGACCAGGTTGTGAGGGCTGCAGACTTAACAGAGACACCCAGACTTCCCTCTCCCTGGACACTCCAGCTACTCCAAGGGAATCCCTGGGTGTTCCTAAGCCAGCAGAGAGACATAGACCCTCCAGCCTGTTAGTTCTTCTCCAGGGCCTCCTTCCAGTATGACATGCCTGGAACAGCACCCCAGGGAGGTGTCCAGGAGGCATTCGAAAAGAACCATGAGCCACCTCAACTGAAGTTCTTGGTCTGGCCTGTTACCTGGAAATGTTAGCCTTGGGAGAACCTACCAGGGGCATTTAGGGCCCAACAACACAGCTCTTATGTTTGTTCAGACACTCGAAGTATTTTCACTATATTCATGTTTTATGTCAAGTGTCATAACTTAGTTTGACTCCATTTCAAAATAAGTACATATCATGAGAGGAATAATAAAGAGATTATTATCAATTTAGAGATTTTCAGATTTTGGGACTATCATATTTTTGTGGAAGAGAGAGTGACTTAGGCTCTATATTAAAAATCACTCTAGGGTCCAATTGTGATTCTTGTGCATTTTAAAGTCAAACATGACCTACTTGTAAGATTAGAAATAGCTCAAAGTTTTTAAAACGTGCCCATGAGAATCCTGCTAACAAATTTTCTAATTAATGCTGAATATTTCATTGTCAATAATAAATTATGACTGCTTAATTGTAGGCATCTATATATTATGACCATGTCTTCCCAACATGACTAGTGACTCAGATTTTGGTGAAACCCCATTGGATGCCCTTGGATTCCCCTCACCTCCCATTCCCTTTTCTCACCCCACTTCCATATGCACATGTCCCCAGCACAGAGAGTACTGCTGCCCCCCCTGGCTGGCTGCGGTACAGCTGGTCCCGGGCGGCAGATGAATGATGTCAAACACACATATTTATATTCATTTAGGGCCGAGGAGGAGGAGAAGCCATCTGTAACGGATATGATAGGAGCTGTGTGTGTGTCCAAGCCGTGCGCTCCCGTTGGTGTCTGCGGCGGGACTCTTCAGTGCTGGAGCATGTGTTCGGAGGTATCCATCCTGGGTGATAGATGGAAGGTGCTCTTGTGCGCGATGATGGCGTGTTTGTGGGTTTGTGTGCGGTGATGGTGTGTTTTGTGGGGCTGTGTGTGTGTGTGTGTGTGTGTGTGTGTGTGTGTGTGTGTGTGCGTGCGCCAGGTCATCCTCCGGTCACACGTTCAGCCTGGGTGATGAATGAAGACCAGAGGAGGCTGCGCAGCCAAAAGCCAGGGAGAGCTTTGGGAGAAACAATGTACGGTGGAGTGGTTAAAAATGGCCTTGTGTTGTGCCAGAGGCCGAACCAAAGATCCTAAAAAGGGATCATTATCCTACTCGTTAATATGTCAGCCAAGTGATAAAGTCATCAGAAACTATATTCATATAGGTTAATGAAAGAGCTCTGAGGTATCTTGTGTTGTGCTGCTGTAGAGTGCTGAAGAGGATTAAAGGCACTGTAAAAAAAAAATGCAGTTGGGAGGAAAAAAGTAAATTCTGAATAAAGTCAAGCGTCTGTGAAAAATCTGAATTTTCCAATTAATGTCAGAAGCAAGAACTTTAAGTTTTAAAAAAAAAGTATGATTTTGAGATAGCTTTTGATTTTGAGTCAGAATACTGCATTTTAGACCCTTTAAGTTTCCCAAAGAATGATACTGGAAGTTAAAAAGACGATAATACATTTTTAATGGAGCAATTAGCATTTGCTACCAAGGATTGCCAATTATGAATGAACAAGATGATTTTGGAAACTGACACCAGTCTACCACATGTAAGTAATATCAGAGCCTGGTTCGAAAACTTTAGAGCAGGGGTGCCAAAACTTTTTCTTTCAAAGGGGTAAAAGGGAAATGTATTAGTGGGCCAAGGGCCAAGTACCAAAGGCCAAATGCAACACTCTTTTGAATGTAATGAGGTCATATGCACACAGATCTGTGATTAAACTTCCTTTTAACTATTGTGTTACATAGGTAGAGACACTTGCTAGACTCTCTACCAACCATTGACATACTATTCAGTGCACAACAGAATTAAAGTAGATATCCTTTACAAATCAGTCTATAATAAGATATATGATAAAGCTTATGCAGTTTACATTTCTTTCATAACTCCAGCTCTCTGAGTGTTGTAGCACATGTTTCACCTGCTGTTTGAAGATTATCACCATCAGGCAAAACACTGACAGTGTTTTGATCATCCACTTTAAAACACTTTGTGTTAGCTGTAGCAATATGACCATATGACTGCATGTTATAAACTCAAGGCACAAGGATCAAATCCAGTCCTTGGTACATGTTTGTAGGGTCCTTGTAGCTAATCAATAAAAAGAAAAATGAATAAAAATGTCTAAATACATTGGGCCAGTTGGTTACCAGTTGAGGAAAAGTTGAACAACAATTCATTCAAAGTTGATTGAATAAAAGCTAGTCATACACAGTTAGTTACACAGTTTTAAGGTCTGACTAAATTGGAGTACCAGCACTTCTCTTTGTGCACTTAAAGCAGAGCTTATTTTGTCTTTTGTGTGACCATTTGGTTTAATTTTACTTCTATTAACATAAAAACTGCGATGAAAGGCTTTCTTGGGTAGGAGTTTCACTAAAGATGGTTCAGTGAAGACTGTGTTTTTTTTTTTTTTTTCTGCAGCAGAGCAGAGATGTCCCAGCACTGTTCAATGTTTAGTTTTGGAGACAGAGAGCTGAGGTCAAAGACATGTGGCTGAACCAGGAAGTATCAGCTTACACAGACAGGAAGTCCCAGAATCAGACCAGGAAGGAGCCATTCACAGAGGACGCTACTGAGACACAGAGGTGTTCCACCCATCTGTGTCTGTCAACACTCCACATACAGGCACAAACACAATGAGTCAGGAGGGCAAGAGTTTGTTCAAGTTTTATAGAATGACACTGTTCAGATTAATGATAATATTGGTAATTTGGTGGTACGATAATCTCAATGACAATTTTCATGTAGTAAAACAAAGGTTTATATTAAATTATGCACATTTCTAAACCCCGTATGGCTGATGGGTTCCAATCAAGTAAAGTTTGTATGTAAGTTGTATATGTATGTGTATTAATTTAGAAACTATATCTGATAGTTTAAATTTCATCTTAGTATCTATGAAATAATCTTAGGATGCTTTAGAGTTTTAGGTCTGAGATAGAATCAGGTAGTTAGGTATGTATGTTTATTAAATGTCTGGGCCCCTGTTCCCTACCTCTGGAGCTTCTGGGGAGCCCCATTTAACAAAATGTATATTGAAGATTATGAATTGTGTTTTGTATTGTGAATGTTTTGTAAATAAATAAATGAGAAATTACAATGAAAATTCAAACTTCTTAGAGCATTATGTTTTCGGATCTAATTCGTTTCTTGTTTGGAGAAGGAGACAGTAGAATGTAACCAAGACTTCTATACTGGTTATATATAGGACCAAAAAAAAATAAAAAATCAATGCTGTGTATTTTTTATTGGAGAGAGATAGGTGACAGCAAACAGGCCCGAGTGGGTACTGAACCCAGGCCACGCTGGTATGTATGTGTGACTAACTGTTGATTTTGTACAATAAGTATGATCATATCTTTCTATTTAATTGCTGCCAGCATCTGTCTGAGGATGCTCAGATTTTGTGAGGTCACAAATGACTCGAGCCCAAAATGAAACATCATTAGTGATGACCTGAGGTTTTGTCTTCAGTGGTTGAATATTCTGACAATGCAAAAGGTTGGTATTCTAGTAAAGCAAGTATTTGTTCAAAACAGTTAAAGTGATATATACACTTTGCAAACAATGATTATACCCAATACAATACAGTATTGAGCCTAATTTGCATGGGATAAGCATTACCCTTAATCCTCTGTAATTTGGAAATCACCCCTCAACATTGGTGTTTTTAGGAGGGCATTCGCACGGGATATGACATTTGACAATCACACTGACTTAAGATATTAAGATAAAAATCCCTTGTTCTGTTCATGTTTCAAGCTCTACTTAATCTTAAGTTACTTTCTAATATGCTGCTTTACTAAAGTAAAAAAACAAAAACATTTTTACCGCATGCTACGATGCATCCATTTTATCATCTTTTGAGACTTTGCTCTTCTTATAAACAGTAGGCCCCCTCTCTCTTAATTCTATCACTGCGATACACCTCTTGATCTAACATTAGCCCAAAAAGCATACAAACTTTCCAAAAGAGTTGCACGTTGCCCCAAATGCCTAGTTTAATGTTGCTATGTTGTCTTCACTGTAGTTTGTTTTCTCTTTTTTTACTTTTTAATTGACGAAAAAAGTAATTGGTTCGGAGTAGGACCTGTAGAGCTGTGTTATTATTAATATCAATATAGATGTAAAATGAGCTGATAAAAGACATTTTAGATCGCTATTAAAATCTTTAGGAAACACTTTGCAGACAAAAAAAAAAAAAAAAGCCTGAATCAGAGGACTCCTGCATTGGCTGAAATATAGGAAGAAATTTTATAGAACATTTTTACTTTACAAATCACAGACATGGCAGATTCACATCAGATAAGAAATACAGATGAATTATTACAAATTATAGAAGGTCCCAATACTAATCCCATGCAAAAAGGGCTTTATTGTGCCATTTCCCTGCACTATATAATGTGAAATGAAGCTGTACAGATAAATTCATCCAGGAAGACTGAGATTCTTTTCCCCTTTCTTCACCCCATCACCGTCTGTTACTGTCAGCCAATCACAGCCACCTTTGCTTTTCATCCAATCACCTCTCAAGCCATTCTCGTGTATATATACATGCCCTCTCCCCTCAGTCATCCTGCTGTTCAGCTACGAGCCGCAACCCTCTTCTGCCTCCAGCTCCACTGCAGCAGCGGAACTGTTATCCTCTTCAGCCTCTCCTTCTCCCCCTCTTCACCACCACCAGTGTCGAGGCCCTGGTGGAGAAATTTCCCCTATCTAATCTCTCAAAATGTCACTCCATGGCATCGCTGACCACTCATCCGTTTGTTTTGAGTCTCTCTTGGTTGAAATAAATGTATATATTCCAAACATAAAGGTTGAAATTATATATTTAATTGGACATTAAAATGTTTCAAATCTATCGTTTACTTCTTCACAGTAAGTGGTTTAGTCTCTGTGGTTTTGCTCCCCTCTGCTTCTCCAAACCAGGAATGTGCTGACACTTATCTACAGAAGGGAAATATTAACTAGAAAACTATTGAACCACATTTATTAAGTACTAAATACAGATATCAGATAGTGCCATGTGTGGGATCCTTTTGTCTGTAGCGCTATAGAGGTCAGATGTGGTGCTGATGAGAGAGTGAGCGGCCGTCCCGGGACAGAGTGGACAGAGCACTGTGGGATCGATGTCCACACCTCGTCCTAAATTATTCATCCTGTCAGCGGTGCCTGTCCGGCATCGGCGCGGAAACAGCTGAGCGAAGGGTTTGCCTCTGTCCCGCAGGACGTACCTCTGCTCCTCTCTCCGTCCGCTTGGCCTCCTCCTCTCCTCATTACGGCCTCCCTCTCTGACTCATTTACTGCACTCTTCCACCGTCTTCTCCTCTGCTGCTCCTCCACTGCCATTACCCAGTCTATCTGTCTTCTTCATCAGCCCACAGCTCCTGCTCATTTAGCTTCTGTAGCTTTTTACGCTCAGTATTTGTGGTCACCTGTCCCACCGACAGACCATCTCTATTTGAATATGTCCAAGGCAATAGACAGACCTGTGTGAACTTTAATGAACTGCACTGTTACTGTGGAAGGACAGACCCTCCACCATCTAGCAATACAGTGTAAAGACCTGCCCCTGAACCAAAGATCCTTGGTTCAGGACAAACGTTCTATTCATTGCCCAAAAAAAAAAAAAAAACCTGAATACAATATAAATCAATATTTTCAATATTTTTTATTAATTTGTTCTATTGCTGACCCACAGTTGCAGGGGTTAGTCTCCTTGAACAAACAACCAAACAGCTAGAGCTGCAACACCTAACTGAATTAATTGATTATAAAATAATCATCAACTAGTAATCTATTAATTGCTAACTGGAGTATAGATTTTGAAACATACAATGTGCTAATTGAGGAGGTTTTATTATCAAGACAGTGCAGTAAGTTCAACAAAATAATAAAAGAAAATGTACATTTTGTGTTTTTGATGAAAAAAAATGTCTTTGTGTGTATATATTCTCTATCTAAAAGTCCTCAAGTGGAACTCTTGTAGCTTCATCTGGGTACAATTTTGTAAAAAGTCACTTTCACTCAGGCTTCACTATCCAATTATTAATCAATTATTTAAAAAAACAATTGACAGATTAATTGATTTTCATAATAATTGTTAGTTGCAGCCTACAAACAACAAACAATCCGACAAACCAACACTGATGAAAACATAACCCACAGAAGCCAGACTGATATGTGTAGCCATACAGTGGAGTGCTAATATTATATCAATCTAGGATGTGTCCCGTTGTTTTTAGAATCTGCATAACTTTGGAGCATTTGTTGTAGTCTGCACACATAAACCCCACCCACTTTTGACAGTACTGCCATGCTATTTGGTCATTTTAATACCTGTCTGAACCACAAACAGAAGTGTCTGCCAAGATGGAGTTTTCTGAGTTTGGGCACTCACAGATCTCTGCAGAATCCAGGGTAAAAAAAAATAAATAATAAAGTCATAACCTCCATGACTGAGGTAAAATTTTATGTGGTACACACTGGAAAATCACCATCAGGTAATTACAGTGTTAACACCTGACAGTGACATAGACAAAAGGATTAATCCCAGAACATTTAGAACCCGTTTCCCATAAATTACTCCTATATCAAAAAGCATGTTTGGTTCTAACTATCTTAAGAAGGTCACTCACCATTGGCTAGCATTTTTATTGGTTGTTTCGGTCACTTGTGTCACAAACTTAGCTTATGACACTTTTTTGGGGCACAGTTAATAAGTAAGGCACAGATTTTTGTAGTTGTGAGAATTAAAGGTGCTATGTGCAGTGTATGTTCTTTTATATTTCATAAAAACTACCCACATGTGTGCCAAGATATGAGCTAAACATGTTTAAATCAATATTATTTTTACGGATAACAATGGTAAAGCTGATTTTATAATGGCCAAGATGTTTATGTTTACATTTTTTTGTTTTGGTTCTAAAACTGCATTGCCAATCAGAAAAGTGACCATTGTTTTGATTTAGAGTGCAGTACTACTTTCAAACCAGTCGAGCGCATGCTGCTTACAGTACCTTTAACATGGTAAAGCTGATATATTTATTTACTCCAAATATGCTCTGCAAGTAAACACATGTTTTCAGAGTCAGGGTGTTATTACCAGAACAATCAATTTAAAATGAAACCTCAAAAAACCATGTAAATAGTCATATTGCTAGTCCCAGGCTGTAGTCCTTTGTGTTAGCGCAGTGCTGCTGACTAAGAGTGGAAGTGTTAGCTGTGTTCTGTTTATGTTTGTGTCTTTGAAGTGGGCCCCCAGTGGCCTTTTGGATGACAGCCATAATCCGGTGAGGCTCTTCAGGGTCTGCCGCAGGAGCGTGCCTTCCTCTTCATACATGTGCGCTGGTTTGGCGTGTGCTCGGCGTGTTCGGTGTGTGTGTGAGCCCGTGTGAGTCAGTAATGGTGACACGGCTCATACATCATCGCTGGGGCCCGTTTGATTACCAGCGGAGGGGCCCGGTGATTAATGGTGGGATTGAGCTTCCTGGCCCGAGCGGTGACACCCGGTCACAGAGCATCTGTACTGACACACCCCTCGGCCCACTGCCCCACTGCTGTGCTGCCCCTACCCCCTGCCCACCCCCTGGTGCCTCCCTGTACCCGCTCTGTACCCCTGTATCCTGAATGTGAAGCCTGCTGTTTAATGAAGAACATCACATTTTATTGTAATATGTAATGTAACCACTGTTATAATGGCAGGTAAGAGCAATAAGTTGCCAGATACGATCAGCCCACATGGTTGCAAGTCTGTGACATATTTAGGCTAGTTTTTCAGGTGACACTATTCCATTTATCCTAAAACATTTTCTGTTCATCACTGGGAAATGCTCTTTCTGCAGATAAGATTTCCTGGTGGCAGTTCTATATGGAGCTATATAGAGCTAAATTTGTGCCCCTGTTGTTGAACACTGCCGCTAGTGGTCGTCATTGGAACAGGATTTCTTGTGTGAATAAATCTAGCTGTCTCAAAAAGTGGGACGAATGTCTCCAAAAGATCTGAATGTGCAGAAGTGATGAATGCATGAATGGAGCGAGCCACAAATGCAGATTCAACAATTCACATAAAAAACAGCAGATTAATAAATGACAAACATGATTTATTTGTGAAATAATTTAAAATAATATATTTGCAAATTAGAATTTATTTGCACAAATAGCTGCATGTAAGTCACAAATGAGGGATTTTGAATAAATCATTCTACTGTGCATCAGTACATTCACTATTGGAGCAATTAATTTTATTGAGACAAATATAGCTCCATAGGAGGACCGAAACTGCCAAATCAATCAATAAATTAATAAATGAATGCTCTTATTGACAAATAATTATTTAGTGAGAACAAAAATTATGAAATAAAAATATACAGTATATATTTTTAAATGACGATGTAAGTTTTCCATCCATCTTCCACTGCTTATCCAGGACCGGGTCGCGGAGGCAGCAGTCTAAGCAAAGATGCCCAGACTTCCCTCTCCACAGACACTTCCTCCAGCTCTACCGGGGGGAACCCTAAGGCGTTCCAAGACCAGCAGAGAGACATAGTCCCTCCAGCGTGTCCTAGGTCTTCCCCGGGGCCTCCTCCCGGTGGGACACGCCCAAAACACCTCCCCAGGGAGACGTCCAGGAGGCATCCGAAACAGATGCCCGAGCCACCTCAACTGACTCCTTTCAATGTGGAGGAGCAGCGGCTCTACTCCGAGCTCCTCCTGGGTGACAGAGCTCCTCACCCTATCTCTAAGGGAGCGCCCAGCCACCCTGTGGAGGAAACTCATTTCGGCCGCTTGTATCCGGGATCTTGTCTTTTCGGTCATGACCCAAAGCTCGTATCCATAGGTGAGAGTAGGAACGTAGATCGACCGGGAAATCCTTCTTCACCACGACAGACCGATACAACGACCTGCATTACTGCAGACACTGCACCGATCCGCCTGTCAATCTCACGTTCCATCCATTCCCTCACTTGTGAACAAGACCCCGAGATACTTAAACTCCTCCACTTGAGGCAGAAACTCTCCTCCGACCTGGAGAGGGCAGGCCACCCTTTTCTGGTTGAGAACCTTGGCCTCAGACTTGGAGGTGCTGATTCCCATCCCGGCCGCTTCACACTCGGCTGCAAATCGCCCCAGTGCACACTGAAGGTCCTGGTTTGAGGAAGCCAGCAGGACAACATCATCCACAAAAAGCAGAGATGAAATCCTGTGGTTCCCAAACCGGACACCCTCCGGCCCCTGGCTGCGCCTAGAAATTCTGTCCATAAAAATAATGAACAGAACCGGTGACAAAGGGCAGCCCTGTCGGAGTCCAACATGCACTGGGAACAGGTCCGACTTATAACCGGCAATGCGGACCAAGCTCCTGCTCCGGTCACACAGGGACCGTACAGCCCTTAGCAAAGGGCCCTGGACCGCATACTCCCAGAGGACCTCCCACAGGACGCTACAAAGTAGTGTAAGTTTTGGTTAAAATAAATGAATAAAGGCCTATAATTATTCCCTTTCTGTATTTATTTTTACATTTATTAATTTTTGCTATAATTTGTATTTGCTTTATTTTTTTCCTCTTCTATTTGTTGCCACATTTATTTATTACATGATTTCTGTCACTGAAATGCACATGAAGGGGGCGTGTTAAAAATAAGCTCTCAAAGCATCAGATAATCTGCAGAGAGTCCACGCAATGATCACCTGCCCAGGTCAATCAATGACACTGTTAGGACACGCCCCCTTCATTTGCCTTTCAGTCACAGAAATCAAGAAATATGACAGTGAGTCAGGGCATAACATAAGGCAGTGAAGCCACTGCACTGGGGCCCAGGAGGTATAGGGGTCCATCAGAGTGGGCCCTTGTTTGTCTATGGTCAAGTCTGTCTTTAAAATATTACCAAGTTATGCCACTGCTGTGAATCTTTGTTTGTATTCAGTGATTGTAAAGCACTTTGGTGCAATGCGCTGTTGTTTGAAATGTGCTATATAAATAAAATGTCTTGGCTTGGCTAAATGAATGGGTTCCAGACTTATTTTCTCCAGTATGTAGTAAGCCCATGTTAGAGAACTAAATATCCCCTGCACAGCTGTACCAAAGTTCAAGTTCTGTCCTTTTTTAAATCTTTATATCCTATCTTTGACTTGCATCATCTTAAGTGACAATAAAAAAAAACTATAATGGATATAGTATATCTGGATTTGAATGACCAGTAGTGTCACAATGTTTTGAGCTCCCAGCTGTCTCTGGGTCCAGGACTGATGGTACTAAACTTCTCCTGCCTCAGACATCCAGAGTCTCTCTAGCCTGTCTTTCCAGGACACCACTCAATCCCCTGACAGCCCAACATGCCTCAGGTCTCTAAGGACACCCATGCAGAACAGTGGATGAGGTTGATCTTTTAGTGATTGCAATGCAGCTGAAATAAACTTCATATGGGCTGATTATTACCATGGCATTTGCATCTGTGGATAGTGGATAAGATTACTAATATGTACAAAGCAACTTGAAAGATGAGTCATCCCAGGGTAATGCTGCTTTACGATGCAGAAGGGCCATGAGGAATACATTTTGACATGAAAGCTGAAGGATATTTGAAACCTTACCGGGTGTCAAGACTGACCTCTGGACTTTGGACTTGTCTGGTCTACAGTCTATGATGGGCAGTATAATAACTTGTCCATCAGGCTTTTGTATTTACAGAAGATAATTAAAAATCAAAAGAAATGTGTGAATCAATACCAAAAGTCTTGATACCTTAGATACTTATGGATTTAATTGCAGTTTCGATACCAATCTGAAAATATCAATACTTTAGTAGTAATGACAAACAATGTTATTAGTCATGACCCCAAGATACTTGAACTCCTCCACTTGAGGCAGGAGCTCTCCCCCAACCCGGAGAGGGCAAACCACCCTTTTCCGGTCGAGAACCATGGCCTCAGACTTGGAGGTGCTGATTCTCATCCCAGCCGCTTCACACTCGGCTGCAAACCGCCCCATCACATGCTGAAGGTCTTGGCTTGATGAAGCCAACAGGACAACATCATCCGCAAAAAGCAGAGATGAAATCCTGTGGTTCCCAAACCAGACTCCCTCCGGCCCCTGGATGCGCCTAGAAATTCTGTCCATAAAAATAATGAACAGAACCGGTGACAAAGGGCAGCCCTGCCGGAGTCCAACATGCACTGGGAACAGGTCCGACTTACAACCGGCAATGCGGACCAAGCTCCTGCTCTGTTCATACAGGGACCGGACAGCCCCTTGGGTCATGACTGAAAGGACAAGATCCCGGATACAAGCGGCCGAAATGAGTTTCCTCCACAGGGTGGCTGGGCGCTCCCTTAGAGATAGGGTGAGGAGCTCAGTCACACGGGAGGAGCTCGGAGTAGAGCCGCTGCTCCTCCACATTGAGAGGAGTCAGCTGAGGTGGCTCGGGCATCTGTTTCGGATGCCTCCTGGACGCCTTCCTGGGGAGGTGTTCCGGGCATGTCCCACTGGGAGGAGGCCCCGGGGAAGACCTAGGACACGCTGGAGGGACTACGTCTCTCGGCTGGCCTGGGAACGCCTTGGGGTGCCCCGGGTAGAGCTGGAGGAAGTGTCTGTGGAGAGGGAAGTCTGGGCATCTCTGCTTAGACTGCTGCCCCGCGACCCGGCCCCGGATAAAGCGGAAGAAGATGGATGGATAGATGTTATTAGTATTATACAAATTCCACTGGATCCTTCATGTGTGCTCTACAATGGCAGGACCAACCCAATGCATTGTGTTGTGCTGCTCCAGTGGCATAAAGAAGCCAATATTAGTAATATGTGTATGCCTGTAGACTTTTATAATTTACAAAAAATCAACTAATATAGAAGAAAATAGTATGTTGTGACTGTAAGGCATGGTATTGGAATGTATCAGGCTTGGTATGGATTAGTATTGAACGGAAGGTGAGAAATCTGGTACCGCACATCACTACTGGTCAGTCTTTTCCATCCCTTGATTTCGGTCACTGAAATGCAAATGAAGGGGGCATGTCCTGATGTTTTGTCTAACACATCATCTTCATTTGCCAAAAATCAATCAATAAATAAATGTGAGAGTAAATGAAAAATGAAAAAATGTAAAAATAAATACAGAAAGGGAATAATTATAGGTCTATTCTTTTTAACCAAAACTTACATCTTCATTTAAAAATATTAGTATTTTTATTTCAGCATTTCCTGTCCTGTCTGAATAATTATGTGTCAATAAAGAGCATTTATTTATTAATTTATTGATTGATTTGGCAGTTTTGGCCCTCCATGTCTCTTGTATTTAAACAAAACTTTTGAGTGAATGTTTATTGACTAAGAACCCTTCCTTGCTTCTTCTCTCCACTCTTCATGCTTGATCCTCTCCTATCTCCAGTCCACATTAGCCGCTACCTCTGCGCCCTTCCATTTCCTACCCCTTTGTTCTCTCTATAACCTCTCATTCTGGCTCCACAGCACACAGCCCACAGCACTATATCAGCTGAAACCTCGCTGCGATCTTATCACCCTTGGCTTATCCCCCCACACTCCCTTTAACCTATAACACTCCATTATAAAGCCATACAAGCCTTTATCTGATTGGCCTTTCCAAAATGTATCCAGTCACACAGAGCCATTAGCGTGCAGTGTAAATTCATCCACTCAGGTATAGACTTTGTAAGAGCGACCAATCTCCCCCTCCTCCCTTTTACCTGCCAGGACAGGTCATGTGATCCGGCTCCCCGATGCTCAGAGCAGATGGAGTCAGCATTTCTGATTCCTGTGGACTTTTTTTTTTTTTTTTTTGTCAAATTCAGCAACTATCTGCACAGTTTGTGAGCTGTCTGTTTGATCAGTGCAAATCTGGGCAAAAGCAGCGCCGGCCTTGTGGTGATAACAGGCTGGAGCACGGTTAATTGGTGTGAAGGATTGGAGGTTGTGAAAATGCGGCAACAAAAGAAAATGTGACCTGGGGTAGTGCTAGTGAGTAATCTGTAAAAAGAATCAAGATTTATATCAAAATGGAGGATAGATTGTATGATCTTTTGTTATTGCACATAACTTGAAACAATTCAATGCTTTTGTTGCTATACTGTGAGATTTAGTCTTCACTGTGCTGACAGAATATAACAGAAGAAGCAATAAGAGGCAGAGCTCAAACTAAACCCCTGCATTTAGGATCTATTGGAAGACTCAGAACATTTTCCTGAGTAGCACCATTTGGGTTAGTATAGCCAGTTATACAAGCCCTTGTATAAAGACTTTTTGTTCTGTCTTTGTATGGACTTTTACCAAGATAATTTCAAATGTCCATGCAAGATTATGGGCAAACCATGTTACTAGAGATGCAATATAACTACATCATATACAGTACGTTTCAATTAACTACAATTAGGAAGTGGGTACATTTTGGTGAGTAGTGGTGTAAAGCACTAAAAGAATGTAGTCTCTTTGCTATTTTTTGGACAATCAAAAATTCAAATAGATCACATGTTAGTTCTTTTAAAGCATTATAAACAATTAATTCAGGAAGCAGAGGCCATAAGACACTGTTGTCAGGTTTTCTCTCTAAAATGAAAATCTAAACTAAATTTAATTCTCTGACTCATTTGCCTCATTTTCAGGATTTGTGACGCGACTCGGACTTTCAAGTGATGGCTTGCAACTCGACTCGGACTGACTTGTGACCCAACTCAAGGGTAAAGCTGATGACTTGGATTCGAACTTGCACATAGGTGACTCAGACTTAGACTCTGACTTCTTCTTCTTCTTGTCAGTAGTCACTCTACAATGCTGTGGTCTCCACGACTTTGTGCCAAATTTCTTTGTCCTGTGCTCTCCAGACTGCTTGTGTCAGGCTCAGTCCAGTCCACTCCTTTATGTCCTTTAGCCACGATATTGGGGGTCTCCCTTGTCCTCATTTTCCATTTACCTTCCCTAAGCCCATCCCACTGCAATATGTGCCTGAAGAATCCTCATACTCTCCCTGAGCATCAGTCTGCTCCTAATTCTGCTCAGAACCCAGATGTAAGTCCTCGTTTCAGTCTAAGGGATTCTTAGAATTCTTCTGTAACACCACATATCAAATGTGTCAACCCACTTCTCATCATCCTTTGTCATTGCCCATGACTCACTTGCATATGACTCTGACTCTGAATAAGACTCTGACTTGCACACAAAGGACTCACCCTGGGATTGGACTTGATTTAAATGTTGCTCGTCACAAGCACAGCACACCTCTGTATGCTGTACAATATCTTTTCAAAGGAGGTTTAGTTGTTTGTTAGGGCCTACATACTGTAAGTTTAAAGTCATTGGAATTCACAGTAGGGTGCCCTGAATGAACCCTCAGTTAGAAAAATAGACCTGTTCATAGAAAACTATTTTCACACCATTTTTATAGATTTTTGTACCACAAATAAATTTGAAATAGTGACTGCATCTGAGCCATTGATTTTTGCTTGTGCTTGATGGGTTCCATTCTGGCACATGAAAACTCCTCTCAGGCCCTGCTTTAATGGTCTGGACTCGTGACTTAACCTTGAAACGTGGACTCACTAATGACTTGACTTGGACTTGACTTAGATTTTTTTTTTTTTTTTTTTTTTGACTCAGACTTGACTCTGACTGTATTTTAAAGGACAACTTGACTTGTTCAGCTTTGAACCATGTTATAATGTTGATTCAAAAACCTCAAAAACAGACCTGGAGCAGTAATTTGTTTCATTCACAGATGTTACTAATCCTGTATGCTGAGGTTGTCTCTTCTGAAGAGCTGAAAACACTAGATCTCACCACTCTACATAGACACATAAAACTAGGAAGTGCCACGTTTCTAAAGCCCATACTCTTATTCTTATAATTTCAGGGCTTAAATTGCCATCACTATGAAGCAGTCGGCTCATTTATCCATCTGTTAGCCTCACGTTGCTAATAACTGTGCTAAATAGCCATTTTATGCCCTGTCCATACACCATCACCAGAAGGGGGCGTCAGACACCTAATCCAAGTGTTCTTTGCAAATTGAATTGAATTGACTGCTCCCCTAAAGATGTTTTCCATAAATATACATTATTTTAAGTTCTAAAGCCCGAAGTACTAATGTAAAGGTGTTCAAAACTATTTCAAAAAGCCTGAAAAAAGCATAATATAGGACCTTTAATGAGTTGGACTTGCACTGTAGGAGTGAAGACTCGATTAGGACTCAAGTCAGACTAGTCCTATGCAGACTTGCACAATGACTTGAGAGTGACTTGGACTCGACCTCTTATTGTACTGCTCCAGTGGAGGCAGACCAACAGTTTCAGTTGCTTTGCTACTCGCATATTTTTGTCACTTGTTTTGGTCAATGACAAATCAAGTGAACTGCAATTGATCCCACTTTCTCAACCTCAAAAAAAAAAAAAAAAAAAAAAAAAAAAAAAGACTAGCCAACCAAAAACTTTATGGAGGCTTACAGTCATAAAGTAATGAACTGGACCAACATTAGAGCAGGCAAGCATTCTGTTTTTGACAGGACAAAACAGTGGATCATTAGAGTCCCACCAGGCAAGAGGACGACTGAGTAAGCAGAATTATGAGTGACTTAGAGTGCCTTTTAGGCTCTGTTAATCTACTACAAAACAACAAAAGTGCAGACCCTGGTCGTAGTGCTGTAGTCAAGACCGTACTAAGTGAGACCAAGACCAGTCCAAGTCCAGAGTGAACAGAGACTGAGACAAGGCCAAGACTTTCAGGGTTTGAGACTGTGTTGAAACCGAGACTTTTAAGAGCCCAGATTGAGTCGAGACCAAGTCCAAGGCAAACTGAGACCAGGTCAAGATCAAACCCTGTGAACACTAAAAAAAAAAAAGATTATTTTAATGGTGTAATGCAACAGACTCCACAAACAGAGACAGATCATGTTCCTGGTTTTTCTAGTGCGGAAGATGAATTACTCAAAAATTAAGAAGAATAGCATTTTCTTATAATGGTTGAAGAATCTCTAAGACCATCACATCTGAGACTGAAACAAGACAGAGTAAAATTGTATTCACAACCAAGACCGAGACAAGATCAAGATGGTCTCAAGAACGCTATCTGGTCACTCCATCTGCTCCACGCTAGTGCAGTTCACACCACATGTACATTTCTAAAACAAAGATCTTGGAACAAATGTGCCACCAAAAATGTTATAGGTTTCAGAGACTATGTTACATGCTGCAAATTGTGTAAAATGTTTCCTTGAGTAAACACTGGGGACATGGTAAGAGCAAAAAGCGTGGCCTGCCGGGTGAAGTGTGGGTCATAATTCATTTAGCACTGGGCATATTAGATATTATAATGCTAATAGAAAGTGCTTAAGGAGCAGATACAGTGTAAGAGTCAGGACTAAACAAAGGACTGGAGTGTGGAGTGTGAGGAGCTGAAGAGAGTGTTCCCTCGGCCCTCAGCTCTCAGCTCCACGGAGGAAGGAGGAGGAGGAGGAGGAGGAGGAGGATGAGCGATGGTCCTGCCACACGTCAGACCCGAGCTAACCCAGGATCTGCTCCAGGATCTGCTCTGGGAGAATTCCCAACTGAAAACATTGTATTACACACTATTAGAGCATCCTCACACAAGTCTCTACATCTACATATACATTACCACTATCGGGGTATGATACTTATGTTTTAGATTATGTCAACTCTATTGTGTCTGGATAAACTCATAACACTTCTTTTTTTTTTTTTTTTTACCCAGTCCGATGTCCTTCTAGATGCAACCCTCTCCATTTATCCAGACTTCCAGATTCTGGCACTGACCACAGTCACGTGACTTATGTTTCCCACAGTGGAGAGACAGAGAGGAAAGCTAAAGTCCTATTCACTGTCTGTCAGAGCCAGTAACAGTGATCATGTAAAATATTTTTGATGTCCTCTGCTCGTACATTAAACAGCAGTGCAGCCTCGATCCACCGTAGCCAGCTGTCAATCAAGCGTCGCAGTGAGCATCGTGAGGCAGTGGGATAAACACAACAGGACTGAAGCTGTCATCACATCATGGCCTTTAGGCTGCGTTTAAAGGCTGCCTAATCGTCAGTATAAGGAGTTATGTGACACAGACTGAAAGCCCAGAGACAGGAGCTGTAAAAGGCTGAAATTCAGGGGATTGCAAGAGAATCAAGGAAAAAGTGTTGCAGGTAAAGTCTGTCTTTTTTTTTTCATCCGACTTCAAATCAACACTTTACTGCTGTATCTTTATAAATGAGCCAATTTTAAGCCTTAGAACTTATCTTCAACGCCCTATCTGTGCACTAAAAGCTGCATTCTTTCCTCTGCAAAACTAGATAAATTTTCAATTTATTTTCCCCATTGACTTTTCAAGAGATTTGGATATTTTCATATTTAAAGGCTTAACAGAGGCTTTGGGGTAACTCATAACCATAGCACATTTCACTTCAAGTTTCATGTCAATCCTATAAACTTTAATACATATATTCAAACAGTCAATGGGGAAAATGAATGATGGGGAACTTTTACTTCCACTTACTTACTTACTTTTACTTCTGCAGTGTGGGTGGCCACTGTTGAGCTCCAGGGCTGACACAGAAAACTTACAATGACAGACAACCATTCACTCCCACATTCTTGCACTAGGGGCAATTTAGAGTCATAGATTCACACATGCATGTCTTTGGACAGTGGGAGGAAGCTGAAGTATCCAGAGAGAACCTCATAACCATTTTGCTGGGAGGCAACCGCACTAACTGCTTGGCAACCAAGCGCCCTGCCCTGATCATGTTATGAACACTTATATGAAATATCTCAAGAAAAAAACAAAAGCTGGGGACACATTAGAGGATTTTAAATCCTAACCAATTTTAAAACTGGAAAACAGAGCATAGACCACAGACACAACAATAATCAAATTATTTTTAATCTTATAAGCCTACGACCGCACAGACCGGAAGATTCTGCAGACCAACAGACCACACACTCAGTTTGTAGCAGCAATTTTATCATGTCACAAAAGTGGAGACAAAAGAGCAGAAAAAAAAAAAAAAAAATGTTATCTGTAATCAAGCGTATATTTGGCCTTGTGAAACAAGGTAAATAGTAACAGCCTTATACAGACAGAAGCTGAGCCAAGGTGTACTAATTTTTTCAAAAACTAAGGCTAGCAAATATTAGCAACAGCTATTGCTTATCTTGCGCTGCACAGCTCTCGCTTCGAGAATTGAAACATTCTATTTGCAGTTTAGATTGCATTAAACGCAATTGTGTCATTATATGATGAGTTGTTAAAATGTGGTAATGTGGCGCAGAGAACTTGAGAGAAGTGACTTTAATGCACACCGGAAGTAACTCTAATGTTTACTGTAGCTTTACCACCAGCCTCACTCTGCCGCACTAAAGGATTCCTTTAATTAAATATTGGCAGCAAGACCTTTATGTTTAAAAAGTCAGCTTCAAACATGAAGGAGGACTACCATCACATTAGATGGCTGTCTGTACATGCGCTGTAATAACACAAACAAAGAAAGGATAACGAAAATGTGGATAAAATATCAAACATGCTTGATATTTACAATTTGAGCTCGGAGAGGCTAGGACCCGACAAAGAGTCATCAGATGGTTACACTTGCGCCACACACGAGGAGTGTCATGACAAATTATCATTTGCGAGAAGCCTATAATCGGACCACGCCCCCTCAAGCTCGGACAGAGCCACCAGACCCTGAATCAGGATAATAATCCACTAATGTTTCCCCAGCTTAA
Source organism: Bostrychus sinensis (assembly GCA_020698575.1). NCBI lineage: Eukaryota > Metazoa > Chordata > Actinopteri > Gobiiformes > Eleotridae > Bostrychus > Bostrychus sinensis. The sequence continues at coordinate 3,339,640 of CM036255.1, read as the reverse complement.
GTTAAGGAGGATTCATGTTGAAGATAACATGATCATCTGCCTTTAAATGTAATGAAAGGTTAATGCTCTTGTAAACTAAAAATAGGCATAGCAAGTTCTTGTGCATGGGTACAGCAATACTACATGTCTCTCATTGCATTACAAAATGTATTACAAATGCATTCTTTCCTGCATAAGATATTATTGTTTTTATGTATTGTGTGCCACTCCTCCAAACCAGCATGGCTCTGGGTTGTGTATTGATTTTCCCCGCACATCTGCGTCTGCTCCTGCCCGCCTCGTGCCTCTCTCTGCTGGAATGGGCCTGTCCTGTGTGATCCAGGTGTAATTGGGTTAGTGACAAACAGGACAAAGTGACACCTGCGGGGCTCAGCTGCTCTGGACCACAGTCAGCTGGACAGGACAGTTCTCAAACGGCTGTACTGGGACAGAGCCAGGGGTAGAGGCAGAGCAGAACTATACACAGATATCTGGAGTTAGGAGTTTGTCTCACAGCTCTGGATGATAAAAGGACATGTCATTGGAGGAACAGCTGTGGAGTCTCTAGGTTTGCACTCTCAAATGCCTTCACATGGGCTGACAACACAAACAGCATCCTCAAAAAGGCCCACCAACACCTGTACTTTTTAAGGAGGCTAACATCGGCTGGATTTTTACAGAAAGCTACTTGTAAATAAAAGCCATGATTGCCTGTCTGCCCGCGATCTCTCGGTCATTTGTATATTATTTCTATGACTTTTGTGTTTTTACCATGGGTTTAAACACTATGTATAAATATACTCATGTGTCCAATCTTGTTTGTGACCCCATATCCCCAGTTAAGATGCTTACACAGTGATGTGCAATGCTTACACAGTGATGTGGGCCTGTACGTAGTATTTTATTTGAAATATACCAAATCTTCTTCAATGGTTCTGTGTCATATATAATTTACTGAAAAAATATATATTTATACTCAATTTACCATTGCAAGATATGGCCAGTTTTGTCTATTAGCAATATAACACAGAATTTTTACAGGTGGATTTTTGTGAAACTTTCAGGAAAATCACAAATGGGAAAGGAACAAATCATTCACTTTTGGTGTGCTTCTGTATATATATATTTTTTAATACTCTATGGGCTATTTGCTTGGGCTTTCTTTTTCAGTCAAGATTAAACTTTCATTAACCCATCTGCCTTATCTCGTCCTTTAGGTCATGACTCTCATTTCATCACTAAAATGTTGGAGAAAAACATAGGGTTAAGGTTAAGGTATAATAGATTGTCCCTGAAGTAGTGATGGTTAGTCCAGCTCTTCTCAAATATTTGACTCTTTTGGCTCAGCTCCCTTAAAAGAGCCAGCTTCTATGGCTCCCAAATGGCTCTTCATTTAGAATCACTCTGACCATTGAATTCAGACCTAACTTAGCCTAATTGTGAATGGTTTATGTGTTGGTAAACCATTTTTTAATCAGTGTTTTTGTAAAAGCACAAATTACAGTCACAAAACTTTCTACTCATCTTTGGTGTCTCCAATATAATAAAAATCGCTGTCATTGTAAGTCTGTAAGCAGGTAATGATATGATCCTATTCTGTCCTCACATGTAATTGACTGCATGGTGTGCCCATCAAAATAAAATTATGCTTGGCTTGTGTGGCTTTTTAGCAGAGCTGTGCAGGAGCAGCTGAAGATTCAGCTAACATCTATAGGAGAAAACTCTTCCGATTCACTCCAAAGAATCAGCCCTTAGGGCTGGCTCATTCACACACAACCCATCACTACCCTGAAGGGGAATTTGTTTTCTGCATTTGACCCATCCTTCAGTGCTAACAGGTAATCAGGAGCAGTGAGTGACAGCAGAGCAAAACCCTTCTCCAGGTCAGGAGGAGCTGGAGGATTAGCCTATTGTGCATGTTTAAAGGGGCCCCATTATACAAAATCAGCTTTCTACCATGTTTTAATGTTGTTCCTGCATCAAAAACATACCTGGAGTTGTGTTTTTGTTTCATTCATGCATGTTTGAGTAATTGTCTATTTATCTACACTCACTTCCCGAGAAGACAGAAATGTCTTGTTTCATGAATGTCTGCCATTTCCACCAGACATCCAGGAATTGATTCCAGGACCTTCTTGCAGTGAGGCGACAGTGATAACCACTTTGCCACTGTGCCATGTAAATGGAAAGCTCAGCACCTTCACAACAGCAGACCAGAATATTGACCCCACAGCTACAATTCATTGCCCACCATGGTGGAAATTTTTCTTTGGCTCACCAGTTCATGTAAGACAGATCAAAGACAACATTAAACATAATAAATACATATACATATATAAAACACAATTCATTATAAAAACATTTCTGCAGCTATTGTGTCAAATTCCAGCTACATTCAAAATGTTCACAACACATGGAACAAATTATTTTAATTATTATTTTACACATTTGTTGGCAGTACCAGAGGTCAAACTGAGTATACAGAGGATGGGAGCTGTCTGCCAAATTCAGTGTCCTCTCACTGTACAACTGGCTCAGCTGTTTTGGGGGTTTCCCAACATTTTTGGTGGTCATTGATACCAGTTTTGGTCTTTGAAAAAATGTCTTCCTTGATCTGCACACATAACCATCTGCAACTTCTATAATCTGTGGACAGACCCCAATGCTACAAACTTCCTCAAGAGGTACAGTCGCTGAAAACTTTTTCAAATTATGTACTTAGTACTGATGTTGACATCCTCAACAGTGACTGAGGGGTGTCAGTAGTACAACAGGGGGAGCCATTCGCCCACTAACCAGATGGTTGGCAGATCGATTGTGTTTGGTGGTGGTCGGAGAGGTCATAGGTGCAGAATGGCTACCATGTCACCATCAGTCTGCCCCAGCAGCTGTGGCTTTGAAGTAGCTCACCACCATCAACTGTGACAGAGGAGTTAATGAATAATGCACCTATTCATGCTGGTTACAGCATGCAATGATAATTTCCTTGGTTTTGGCCACATTAATAGCTATGCTAATAGATCTGGGAATCTCCCAGTCCTTTCCCCTCACTTGTGAACAAAACCCAGAAAAACCTGAAGTCCTTCAGACAGAGATATGGTGCACTATTTTGAACCATTACATCCATTCTGACAATGGAACTCTTTAAAAAGTGTGCCCCACCGACCCATACTGCACCGCTTCAGTGCATGCATGGCTCAGGAGACATTTGTAGCACTCTGGAAAGCGTCTAAAACCAAACACACGCAGGTATTGGTGTTGCTGGTGCGTGACACTCTCCCACTCCTGCTTCCCCTATGATCCGGCACATCTATGATCACACAGCGTCTCCTTGTCACTTCCCATTTGGGCTGTCCCGCTCTGAGCTCTGTCTCTCCAGCCCGGTACCCTAACCAGCTCCACGCCATCAGAAGCTAATAAATCATTGCTGCTTTTATTTCCGAAGTGTTGGGAGCATAATGAAGATGCGACGGGCCCCGGGCCGTAACCAGCGGTGACAGGGCGACACTGATGAATGTCTGAAGGTGTGTTCTCTTCAGATGAACCAGAGGGAGGACTGTCAAACTCCCGCAAACTGAGTGGGTGTTACATTAGAGCCACAGGGAATGTTATACAGTCGACAATGTTAGGGCTCAGCATTATTAAAATCACTTGCATTATGAATATAACACTCAAATAGTACATTTTGAATATCTGTATTGTCACAATCAACAAAGTCATTCCACACAAGTGCCATTGTTGTACCCTGCTTCAATACTTCAGTGACAGTCAAAGTGACACAGTACTCAGATTCTGCAAATAAATCAAATAGAAATAACAAGAAGTTATTTAGTCCAGAGTTGCAGGGATCATCAAGTCTAATTTAATGCTTTAATTAATGCTATTTTAACATTTTTAATGCCACAAACATACAATCGCAGCAGCTTAAATTGTCAAAATCTATTTGCAAGTATTGTAAAATCCAGTTCATAAAGCACCAATAATATTGAACGTCAAACATCCGGTGTTTGGGTCATTTGGTTCTGCTGGATGCAAACTCATTCCACTCCTCTATCATGTTAGTGTAGACTACAAAAATTTTTATAAGAAAAATTTTATTAAAACTAATAATCTCAGCAATGAGTGCATTAGAGCACAAGTAGCGACAGAGAGAAAGGAAAAAGAGCGACGGAGGGCAGTGCTGTTTTTAAAGACGTACGGTTTGTAAAGGTGATGTTCTTACACTGCTGTGCGGTTGGAGCCTGTTTTTATTGCTGCCACATGAGCTCAACAAACAAAGTGTAGAGTGTTTACAGAGAGTCCCACCTTTTTAAGAAGCTCCTGCTCTCACTGACCCCTCTTTGCCCATTTCTTTTGTGGAAAGTTAAATTTCCTGTCGGAGAATCCTTCACTCTCTCTCTGCTCCTGCAACTCGTTAAATGCCGCTCGCTAAAACAGCGGGGGAGGGGCAGTGCCGGCGCGGCGCCGCTTCTGCAGTGCATTATGGGAGAGGTAGTTCAAACAGATCGAGCACAATATATCGGCGGGCTATTATTAATATAAAATGGAAATGATCTCGCGGGCCACAAGAAATTATCCTGCGGGCCACATTTGGCCCGCGGGCCTTGAGTTTGACACATGTGCTCTACAGTAATGATTTAGCACCGGTCTGTTGTAGTAATGAATAGGGGTGTAACGATATATTTTAACAACGATACGTATCAATTAGAAATGTGTAGATTCGATTCAAGAACAATATTTGTTAATTTATAATAATGCAGTTTAATACAGTTTAACACATGCATATCAATACAATTATTACAGAAACGTTTTGCCAAAAAAATATATATATATATCATCTAAAATCCAGCACCACAGCCGGGGTTGATTATGTGAAGCAGACAGAGTGCGAAACACAGTTGAATATAACAAAAAAAAAGAAGAAAAAAAAGAAAGAAATTAAACTACATCCAAAAATTTCCAATAATTTTGATATTATCCATTTTTTTTTACATGTATATTGATATACACAACCTAGAAAATGATACAATAATATCAATATAGATGTATCGCAGGAATAAAAAATCGATACATCTATACAGTAAATGTATCATTACACCCCTAGTAATGAAGCGGTGAAGTGACAAAGTCCTCAGTTTATCCATGGATGTAAATTCTACTTTCACCTATGGTCATGACTCAAAGAAAATTTTGCAATAATGCCAAATGAGCTTTCTTATGAGGTGGCTGTGCAGACCCTTTGAGATAGGGTCAGGCATGTTATTACCTGGAGGAGCTCAGAGTAGAGGCACTGCTCCTCCACACCTAGAGGAGCCTGTTGAGGTTCTTAGGCCTAGGGTCTTCTCCCTGAAATACACTAATTTATATAAAATTAAAAACTTAAACTTAAAACTAGTGGTGGGACTCGATTAAAAAAAATTATCTAATTAATTACAGGTTTTGTAATTAATTAATCGCGATTAATCACATTTTTATCAAATAGCAATATTTATATGTCAGAAATAAAATATAGGAGCTTATTTGTATGTTCTGGCGTATTTTAACTTTATTTCAAACTAACACTGCATTCAAACAGGGCAGAATTCAGCATTTGTGCATCAATCTCCACCTCCCGTGCTTGTACTAACACGCGGCACGCCTCTCTCCTCCTCTGTGCTCCGCGTGTGACCTCCTTGTGGACCTGTCCTCTGTCCTTCGCATCTGAACCAAACAGACTGCTGTCTCCTGTGTGCGTCCATGCAGCAGTCAGCTGTGAGAACGATCGGAAAGACGATGAGCGGCGACTTGAAGCAGCTCATTTGAAATTGAAAGAAAAATTACGCTGGTTGCGCAGATGCGGCCGACCTCTGCCCCACAGTTACTTGTGGTGCAGTCTGTAGGCACATTATCCAACTGTTCACAGCTGAAATCCACATAGATTTGTTGTTTTGGTCAGTGTAAATGTCCAGCCCTGGTTACTGTGCACCAGAAACTAGGTCACTGAGAAAAGTTTCGTGTTGTGCGATTAATTGCATACATTTTTTAACGCGTTAATCCTCTGTAATTAATTAATCGTGATTAACGCGTTAAAGTCCCAGCCCTACTTAAAACTAAAACTTCCAAATTATAAACAATCAGGAAATATCTTGCACATTTTAACTGAAATGTTTGTTTTAAGTATTTGAACAATTGCCTCCACTACACCTCCTGTTCTGACCAGTGTGTCCATAGCCCCATCCCTCCTCTGCCCTTCCCCTCTGACAGTCACTCTTTGGACACATACGGGACTCTATCAGGGAGCTGCTGTGATAACATGTTTTTTCAGCGTGTCATCATAGTCCTCTGTGTCAGCCAAGGACACATCGACTGAGTCCACTCAATGCTTCAGCCTGGCAGCTCCAGTCATCCTGTCAATCAATGAATCCATACCAGCCTTATCCAGACGTGACACACTACGGCACAGCACTTTCTGAAGATCGCTGAAGATCTTTGCATATGTCGTACAAAATGTTCGCCAGACATTAACTGCAAAGTTGACAACATTTCTGTAGTACATTAACTTCACACCGCTGAGAATACTTACCTGATTTTCTGTACCAAAACGAGTAACAGTACAGTACAAATTCCTGGATACCTGAGACCTGAAAGAACTTCTGTTTAACTACAAAATATTCTCTTAAATAAAACCTTTTCCTAATGGATAAGAAGGACAGACTGGTAAATCTAATTAATACATAATTGAACATGACCTCTAGATGCTTGAACTTCTTCACTTGATGCAGAAATTCTCCTTAAACCAGTGAGAGAACAGCAGATGAGCACCATGGCCTCAGATTTCAAAGTGTTGATTCTCAACCCAGCCGCTTCACACTTGGCTGCAGTTGTGCAAGGTCCTGGTTTGATGAATCCAGAAGGACAACATTATCTACAAAAAGTAGAGACGAGCTCATGTGGTCCCCAAACTGGACTCTCTGGCTACTGGCTGCACCTAGAAATTGTGTCCATAAACATAATGAACAGAATGAGAGATGATGGGGAGCACCTGGTCTCCACTGCACCAGAAACAGATCTGACCCACTGTCAGCAATGCAAACCAATGCTGATGGTAAAGGAGCTAAGCTGAAAGAAAAAGTTCTCTATCGGTAAGTGGACGTTCCTATGATCATGAGCTGTGACTCAAGACTAGACAAGGACAAGATCTCAAATGCAAGATTTGTTTGCCTTCGGGGTGGCTGGGCTCTCCCTTAGATATAGGATGAGGAGCAGTGTTGCCAGATTGAGCTAGTTTCCGCTCAGTTGGGCTTCTTTTGAAGACCTTGGGCTGGTTTATAAAATTTGTGCTGCTTTTCACAACATTTGGCGAGTCTTTAGAAAATGACCATGAAGGCTTTGGCTGTCTGATTGCACTCTTTGTGGTGAATCTTTTTGTGTTACTTTTTTTTAGTGCTGCTGTTAAATTTTGTGTTCTTTCTTTTGTATAATGGTTTAAACATTTAGAGCAATTGTGATTTTGGGCTGTTTTTAAGAGGTGACAGAGAAGAGCCTCTGAGAAGCATTGGCGACGTATGCAGAAAAAATAAATGCAATTTAACATATTAAGCGCCATATTTACTAAGACGGGTGCTATTAATGGGCGTGTTGCGCGTGAATTACTAAGACAAACTGAGTGGCCGGTGACAGGTGCAAACAGATGGGGCGGAACTATTTAAACGGCATCATTGCGTGTATTGTTTTGTGTCATGGAAGGTCCGGAAGTGGAACACAAACGGAAGCAAAAATTTAACTAAGAATAGCTGAAAGTGCTGGTGAATTATTTTTTTCATCCATCATGGCAAATAGATCTGCACACGTGGCAAACACTCTAACCCTACGTATTTGTTCATTTCTTCTCCTTCGTCTCACATGAATCACAGCAGCCATATCTGTGCAAAAGATTAGCACATCCTTATCCAACGTGCTAAATTTATACGCTATTTTCGCACGCAAAGTCATGGTGAGCCTTGATAAAGGTAAATTAATGAATTTGCATTTTCTCCGCCTTCCATTTTGCGCACTCTGGGAAGAACGCCTCAGTTTACAGATTCATTAGGTCATAGGAGCAAAATCTGCATTGCGTTCGCTCTGCTCCTGTAAGACACGCAAATCTAAACTGCGTCTGGGTTTGCTCCAATTTTAGCGCATATTATTCAGCTAGCGTGCACGCAAACCTTTGATAAATCTGGCCCTAAGAAGGTCAGATTTTGGATAAATGGTTATGACTGGTCAGTAAAATCTTTTTCTGCAGGAAAATAAAAACCCCAAACATATACATCAGAAAGATGAAGTAACATGTTTCCAAAATTCTAATATTAAAACTTGCATTGAGCTAGTGATAATAATGATTACCTAAAAATTTATTGGATGTGTCAACAGACTCCCCAAAACCTGTAGTAGTAGATTTGAGCTCTAAATTGTTGCCTCTCCTTTTAAAGGTTTTTTGTGCAACTTGTTTAATCACAGGTTGGCTTTGGAACATGCTGAACCACAGGAGTCCACCAGAGCCCATATTAACAGCACCATGAGAAAATGCATCATGTCCTGGAAAACATGTTCACCTGTGGCCTAGTTCCTGGGAATACTTTGGGAATTAATGCAAAAGGCAAGTAATTTAAAATTCATGTTGTATTGCAGTGTTTTTAGATAAATGTTGTGGTTCCTACGCAAATGCTTCTCTGTGAGTCCCCCTTCCATCAGCCGTCCTTCATAATTAAATGTGTTTGTCCACTCTGAGACAGCCTGAGGCGTACTGGGCTGTCAGGATACTAACGCACTCCGGCTGCTCACTCCGGACCAGGACTTCTATCTTCATCATCTCTTCTCACTGGTTCCAGTCTGCTGCTACAGTCCACAGCTGTCACTCACAGGAGCTCTGATCTCTCATCCACTTATCTGTCCTGTCTTTCACTGCTTTCACATGCATCCTGGGAAACCTGGGATATATATATAGTAAACTGATTTCAGGTTGTGGCAAAGTCTTGTAAATAGGTTATAAGATCAATTAACCTGGAAAATCCATCCATAATTCCAAAAGAGTTGGGACATAAAAACACAATGCAATGGTCTCTAGTTTTTTATTCAAGATATTTCAACATATCAAGTCAATTGTATCACATATACACCCATGAATGTACTGTATAAAATAATGTGAATATGAGCACATGTACACTGTGTTGTGTATGAATGCACTGCACAAAGGGATAGGCACATACATAGTTATTAAAAGTATAAAAAATGTATATGTATGTATATGAAAAGTAAAAAATGTATATGAAAAATGTATGAAATATAAATGCATGTATAATCAATTGTAATGGTCAACAATGGTCTTTGATGAACAATGATAGAGAGGGGGGGTTTAAGTTTACTTTCTGCCTACTCCTTTTAGGCACTGAGCTGGTATGTGATATACAGATGTTCATATTAAACTACCAAAATAAATAAAATTATTTGCTGCGACCTCTCCCAGTTCTGCTATCATTTATCACTGTTCCCTAAAATGTATTAATTCCCAAAACTGTTATATTCTTTTCATTAACTGCTACTGTCTGAATTTTTATAGAGCTCTTCTCACTCTGTTCTGCTGTGGATGGATGTAAGATCTTGTTACCCTCTAAGAGAGTATAGAGGATGGTCTATGTTTATCATATCAGCCTTTCGCTGATTCAGGTTACATAACTCCACTTATACCTGCTGAGTTTCAGTTTTTTACGGTATCACCTGTATGTCTCTCCAGACTGCAGCATGGTATTGGTAAAACAAAAATATTCATTTAAAGAGGAACAATGTAACTTTGCTGGCTTTCTTGTGGTTTTGGCTACATTTTTCTTCATGGAGCTCCCCCTCCTACATTTCGGAGTAAAGCACTATCAGGCCCCTCCCTCAGCTTGACTCTAATTTTCTCTTCCTCATATTCGTACAAATATTTCCTCCATCTATGAAATAAACCCATCGCTGTCTTATTATGGCTTACCGCAGTGGTTCCCAAAGTAGGGTCCGGGGCCAACTGGTACTGCGGGGGGCCCCAGTGGTTGTCTACATTGAGTTTGAAATGAAGTACATATATATATATACTATTACTTAAAAAAAAAATTTTTAGCCAACTTGTAACGTTTCATAAACATCTATAGAAAAAAAAAACATTTTGATTAGAGTCAAGTTTTATTGTTTGGGGTCCGTGTGGTATTTTGGGAAATTTAAAGGAACAGGCCACCGTTTTTCCATACTAAACTATGTTCTTCCCTGATCTTAGACGAGTTGATTGCGTACCTCTCTGGTCTTTGTGCGTGCCCTGTGTGCTCTTTGCGGGCCTAGGGAGTGATGCTAATTTGTTAGCATTTAGCTTTGCCTAGCACATCCCTATGGACCCAAATGTGGCTCAAGTTAGAAGCAACCAAGGTCTTCCACGTTTTCCCGATTTAAATACAGTTACGTGAGTAGTTACATGACCCAAGTACAGTTACACAAAAATGAAAAGTGGCGATTTTCTAAGCGGATAATGGGTACTATAATGTAAGACATAATAACACTTTAGGAGCACTTCGGCATTGGCGCAGTGATATCTTCATTCCTAAAAAATTCTTTCCCCCTCCCCCTCTCACTTCCGTCAACAGAACCAATGTGACCTGCACAAAGACCAGAGAGGTATGCATCAAGTCGTCTAAGATCAGGGAAGAACATAGTTTAGTATGGAAAAACGGTGGCCTGTTCCTTTAAGGGGGCAACGACAGTCTTGACTTTGGGAATGGCTGGCTTATCAGAATGTGTAACTTAATCCCAAGACATCAGTGACAGTGGGTCAGTGCTCCCATTGTTGCAAGGTTGGTTTTAAAAAAAAAAAAAAAAATTCAGGTAAAAAAGGTAAAGGTAAAAAAAAAACCTACATTGTTCTACATAAAATTTTCAATACAGTGACATGTTCTCAGTGTTTATTAGCATCGTTAAGCATTCTAGCCTCACTAATAAATACTTACTAATGATTCTCTTAAAGCTTACAAGCCCTGTCCTGTTACACTCTCATTCATTACATTGGTTCATAAGTCTTAATCTGCTCCTTGCGCTAATGAAAAGTTTCTCTGTTTACCATATTTGCAACCCACTTGAACAATCTATTAGCATACCCTGTGGGCCGGTACATTTTACTTTTCATACAGATGATAAACACTCTGTTATTACACACATAACAACATTGGCACATGGATGTGGTTAATTAAAGCTCGGGGCCCCTCTCCTAACGAACCTGGGGCTAATTAAACAGCCCCTGGACTCGGGCGTGTCTGTGAGCTGCCTCTAATTAAGCCCCAGCGAGCTGATTTAGCTAATTAGCTAAAGGCTGCGTGTCGGACACCAAAAGCATTCCAGCCCCCGCGGATCACAGGAAGTTACGGCGTTCCCACATCGTCCTGGCAACACTTTCATTTCCTAAGGCATTAATCAGCAGAGTCACAACTGTCGCTGCTCTAACTGCCACAGGGATCACAGGGGGGAGAGGGGCTGGTGGAGAGAGGGGTCCTTAGGGTGAGAGGTGCACCACGTTCAGGAGAGGTGCATGTCTAAAAGCAGTTTATTATGGAGCACCTCAAACAACAGTCAGTAGGTTTACACACACAGTTGGAGACATTTGCCTAGTAACCACATTTTTAAGGGGGTCATTATGCATTTTTTCTTGCTTTTCTAATCTGTTTTGCACACCTCCTGATTAGCATTCCATGTTTTATTACCTAAAAATGTAATACTGATTGATAACAAATTTTTGGGAGCAGTTGTTTTCCGTCTGCTAAAAAAGCTTAGATTATGTCTTCTTTTTTTTTTTTTTTTTTTTTTTTTTTTTTTTTTTGAGTTATAACAGGGAATCTCTAAACAGCATGTACGGCAACATCTTTCACTTAAAGCTGCACTACCTGATTTCATTTTCCTTGTATTTTGGTAAAGATAATTATTTAGTTATTAGTACAGCATAACAGAAGTAATCTGAGAAAAAATTAGACTTTGAGATCACCTGTGGGCTGTATTATAATTACATCCTTTATCTATCCAGAACTAGAATCTATCAGGAATAATGTGAAGAATGTATTTTTGTATAACTTTTTTTTTTATATATATTTAGGCTTATATTTAGGTATAAGCACTTTAATATTTTAATTTAACAATAAATAACATTTAGAATACAAAACTTTTTTTTACAGATGCACTACTGGCCTAACATTACAAGAGCAGGTGCTGCATTGTCAGCTTTCTGGTCTGGGTTAAAAAAAGTTATCAGATGCATCACACTACCACAAACTGACAAACATGACAAAACAGTATAAAATTAGCTTTAGTCTGCAGCCTGTTCGTGCAGCACTGGGCTCCACTCCGCTCATCTTTGCTGTGGGCGCTGTCTGTGGTCTTTCTCCTCATCCTCCCTGGGTTCTGGCTGTTTTTCATCGTCCTTTTCATTTGAAATGATGAGGGTCTGATCCAGGGCTTCCTCATGGTAATCCTTTTGGGGATGGGTAAATTTTTGGCTCGCTAAGTCCATACGCGTGAAATGTTGCATTCTGTCCAGTTTCCAGAAGCTTCTTCACTTGATTTTCATGTAGCTATTACTGAAACATCTGAAAAATGAGGTCCACTGTGGGACTACTGCTGCATGTTTACAACTTTCTGTGATTAAGGTAGTAGCTGGGGCAGCAGTAGCTCACTTGGTAGATCTACTTGTCCACTAACCAGAAGGTTGGCAGTTTAAACCCTGCTTCCACTTGCATACTGTCATTGTGTCCTTGGGCAAGGCACTTAATCTACCTTCCCGCCAGTGTCTGCATACACTGGTGTATGAATGTGAGTGAGTGCTTGTACATGGGAATGGGTGAATAGATCCTTGATGTAAAGCACTTTGAGTACCCATGGAGGTGGAAAAGCCCTATAAAAAATGTGACCATTTACCATTTTTGAGAGGTGTTCAGCAGCACATATTAAACAAAACATACAGTAAAGTCCAATATGTATTACCATACTCACTGACTCTCCCAGAACATGTGTCATCTGGTGAATTCACTGCCAATATTCATCCATGTTTCTCTTCTTTCACTTTTTGTCTATTCATGTTTTTCTTTTTTGTTCTGTTTTGCTGTAAAAACAGACATAGACATCTAAAGCAGCGGTCCCCAACCTTTTTTCTTCCACAGACCAGTACTGGATATACAACTTTTTTGTGGACCAAGGGGGGACGGATACAAATACCAGACACTATTTTTAAAGGTGCACTTTCTATTTTGCACTCGTCTTAGTAAATATGGCCCTTAGTGTTTTGGTCAGTGTGGATGTCCAGCCCTGGTTACCATGCGCTAGAAACTAGGTCACAGAGAAAATCTTCGTGTTGTCATCGACACGTGATTAAATGCGTTAATTTTTTTATGTGTCAATTTCTCTCTGTAATTTCTCTGTAATTAACGGTTTAAATACCCAGCCCTAACAGTAAAATAAATGTAACACAACTCACCAAAGTAGATTCAGTGGGACTCCTGGACTTGCAAGACCCTGCAACAAAGACCCTTCCCTTGCTTCACTGTCGGGTCTCTCCCCTTTGTTGCTTGCTGTAAAAAGTCTCAAGTGTCAATTATTTTAACTTGCGGACTCCTATAAATCTTTTTAATGACATTTCTGCCAAAAAAAAAAAAAAAAAAAAATTAAGAAGTTGATTTAAGTGAAGATACCAAAAGAATTTAAATGAAAATATTTAGTAGATGGTTGGGTTACTGTTATTGATATTTTTTTGCTGTTCCCATAAGGCAACAGGTATAAAATGTACTGTCACAATCTCTTGCAAAGATCACTAAACTTGTCAAAGTGAAAACATCCAGGAGTCGATCTGATTCCATCTGCCTCATCCACATTCCCATCTCTATCTCTGCGCCTGTGTCACCAATAACTCCTCCTTCCTCTGCATACCGCTGCATCTGATCCCTTTCACTTCCACAGCAGCAGAGAGCTGGCCACTAAGGCCCAGATCAATCATGATCTACCAGACAGCTTTTATTAGGCATGTCGGGGAGGAGGAACGCAGCCAATATAAGATATGCAGACATGGATATTTCTCTTTTTGAAGATTGAAGATGTGTGTGATTTGTGGACACGAGCAGATGCGATCAGGAGATGGTCAGAGGAAGAGGAGTGAGCAGATGAGGGAGCGTGGAGAAAACGCCGTCCTGTTGGTTATTAAGAGATTAAGTCCCATCTGTGACAGAGTTGTCAGCGTAGCAGACAGGATCCAGCACGGCCGGTAATTTGACTAGTTCCCTATCTCCTCAGCACTCGGTTTGCTGATGACAGCCGGGCGACAGAGCGTTGAATATGTAAGATGTCTGTGCTCCATCCAAACGTGCTGTCATGGTTACCTCTGCAGCTTACACACACAGGCAATTTGGTCTTACAAAAATATATGGATGCACAGGCACAACACTGCTATGGCACGCTTTAAATGATTTGCATTCCGCCTGACAGATGAGGCCCTGAGAGTTCAAGTCCCCAACAGCACTTTGGAACAAATCTTCTGTGTCTTTGTGCAAGCAGAATCTGATCTATGCTGCTTTCTTTCAATTAGGCACATGCAGTAGATGAGGGGTTAGTTACCCACAGACAAAGTTTATATTTTGGTCCAGTCCTTATTAAGTTGATTAAAGTTATGTAGTAATGTTTGTTTATGGTTAGGATACATTTATATAATGGATATACTGAAGCTCATTTCCTTGTTAGTTTCTGAAGCGTGTATGAAGTGTATGGCTTCATTGCATGGCCTAGGTCTGTTTACACACAGACCGTGAGTAAGCATGTGTCTTATGTCCATATGAGCATTGGCCATATGCTCCTTATGTTATTCCTACATAGATTTAAACCTGCACTACCTGATTTATTTTTCCTTATATTTTGGTAAAGATAATGATTTAGTTATTAGTACAGCATAACAGAAGTCATCTGAGAAAAAATGAGACTTTGAGGTCACCTGTGGGCTGTATTATAAGGGGTTTTGTTTCAGAGCAAGGGAAGGAACAGTTTAACCAATCACACTCTTTCATAGGACAGGAGAACTCCCAGAAGTAGAATCTATCAGGAATAATGTGATGGAGCTATTGTTTTATTTCAAAATGTATAGCTTATTCACAGTATTTTTATTTTAAAGAATTGAAAGCAAACTCCAGATCTCTGCTATGTTATTCTGATAGCTCCTGGTTTGTGTACATACTTCCAGGTTTGTGTGAGACTGTGATAGAGCATTACAAAGGAGAGGAATTAGGAAAGGGGAGTGTATCATTCAAACTCAACATTTTTTAGACATCACTTTTACAGTCACAAAATCAGGTAGAGCAGCTTTAATGTCATTAAAGCCCCAGAGAAGCATGAATTCACCAAATTTATTAATTTTTGTTTTATCAATTCATCCATATATACTTTTACTCATCCAGGTCCAGGTTGCAGGCACGGAAGTGGCCCTGCTGTTTTTGTTTATTCTGCTCTACATCACCCCTCCTTGAACTGCCACCTTATCATGGTGAAGGGGTGTCCAAATGATCCTAGGAGCTATGCTGTCAGGTGCTTTATGCCCCTGGTATGGTTTAAGGCAAACAGGTCCTAGGTCCTAGGTTCTAGGCCAAACCAAGAGCAGTTCAGAATCCCCTTATGGACAGTACAATATCAAGAACCAAGAGCCAGAGCTCGAATGACAGTGCCCCCTATAGTGATTGGAAGGGCCTCCCCAATCTAAACCAGAGTGGTTCTATTGGACTTCTTTGCTAGTTACAAAAGTTGTCCATCAGTTTATACTCGGTACTTGGACACACTAGGCCGCTGATAATTCACTTTTCACTTAATTCATTGTTGTTATTTCATCTAATCTTCAGCCTTATGCCAATACTTGGGTAAGCAGGGGCTGAGCTGACAACTGATCATGGCCTTTTGGTGAGTTTGATCTGCTGGCACAGAAAGTCAGACAGACTCAGCAGACCCAGATATTAGTATTGTAATGGTCTCGTGGAAACATTGGGGTCTTTCACGCCCACCTCCGAGAGAGTTTCCACCAGCATTGAGAATTAGCCTTGGCTAAAATGTTATAGTGTGTGACATGAGTTCAAGAAACATACTTGTCCCTATCAAATAAACATAAATAAATAAATAAATAAATAAATAAATAAATAAATAAATAAATAAATAAATAAATAAATAAATAAAATCTCGAGTCATTGAGTCAAAGTGGACCATGTTCTCCACCTCCATTCTTGACATGGCTGCTGTGAGCTGTAGTTGCAAGGTCGCTGGCGCCTGTCGGGACAGCAACCCTGGAACTTGGTGGTGGACGCCGCAAATATGCCATCAAGCTGAAAAAAGAGTCCCAGCTGTACTGGCAGGCCAAGTGTGCTGCAGCCTGGGTTGTTATGGAGGTAAAAACTTGGGTCTAGAAGGGGTTTGGGGAGGCCATGGAGGAGGACTATAGGGCAGCCTCAAAGTGATTCTGGTAAATTGTTCAGTGCCTGAGGAAGAGGAAGCAGTGGTTGGCCAACACTGTTTGCAGTGGAGGAGCTGTCTGAGGCCATGGTTCTCAAATGGGAAATGGTGTCTTGGCCTTTCCAGGTAGGAGGACAGCTCCTGCCTCATGTGGAGGAGTTCAAGTATGTCAGGGTATTGATCATGGGTGAGGGAAGGATGGAGTGTAAAGTTGACAGACAGACAGGAGCTGCGTCCACAACAATGCGGTCAATGTAACTGGTCTATTTTGGTAAAGAAGAGCAGAGCCAAAAGTCGAAAGTCTTGATTTACTGGTCAGTCTATGTTTCCACTCTCACCTATGGTCATGAGCTTTGGGTTATGACTGAAACAACAAGATCTCAGATACAAATGGCCAGAGTGGCCTCCGCGGGCAGTCCCTTAGACATGGGGTGAGGAGCTCGGTCATCAAAGAGGAGCCCAACAGATCACATTGTATGCTTCATATAGCATATGTAAATACAATATACAGAAATATTTTTAAAATAGCAATTTTGCATTTTAGGGGGAAAAAAGGCATAATCAGGGCAGGTCCAAGATGAATGACCAGCGTTTGGATGAATTGACTGTGAGTGAGTACTGTCAGTAAGGCTATGGTGCTCCAAAACTGTCAGTACTGCCACACTATTGGTCCATTACTCACTGCTACCACTAAATTGTTCCATAGCTGTCATTGCTGCCACACCATTGGTTTATAACTTGGTCCAAATAGCAGCAATTTGGCTGCAACCATTGCCCTGAGCGGGACAAGAAAAACTGGGGTTTAGATAAGAAATAAAAGTTGTGCTGTAGGAAATTGTTATCCTTTGTGTTTATGTGCATTCAGATCACCATTGATGTTTTACTATGAGTTGGAGCATTTTGTGACATACAAATAAAGCATTTATTTCGTGACATGATGAATTTGTTAGAAAATAACTGCTCCACCAAGATGAGCCTTGACCTATTGGACTTTATAGAGCTTATAGAATGGCTAAGCATATCCCTTTCTTTAGAAAAAAAAAACTGGTATGAAAAGATGGAAGTTTTACCATTCATTTGACTCCACATTTATGGAAACCTGACATAGTAAGATTGGATTTTGGAGGCAGCATTGGCCCGTGCTGCTCTGACAGTTGCTGACAGCAGACACTTCCTGCCTCCCCACAGTGAACAGTCAGGCCAGGTGTTCTTTCCACTCTCACTCTGGGAAGATGAACGACCCCCCCTCGTGTTCTCGTGGCTGCCTCAGTGCCATCCGTGCATTCGGAAAAGCCTGACCCAGTATTACGCTGACATTATGGGGCCACTTACTGCCCCGCTAAAATAAACCCCAGTGAAGGAGGAGTGACAGAACAGGGTCACAGCGCGCCATCTGCAAATTAATCAAACAAATAAACCAGCAATTTTCTCTTAAACAGGGGAGATGTTCTTTACCTGTCCCTTTGGTTTTAGGGCTGCACTTTAGGTCTGCACATCTAATACTAATTATATATTATTCAAAAAAATTTGTAGCACAAAATGCTGTATTTTGCATATGCTCTTCTCTCTGTTGTCAAAAGCCAATATGCTGGCATCATCATTTTCACTGAGAATATTTTTACTGTTCACAACAACACAGTGAGGGGTGGACCAGAGTGTTCTCAAACAAAATCACCCTTGAGGTTGCTCTCAAAAGTTTGCACTTTAGTGGAGTGAATGCGCCTCCCTTGTATAAAGGGACAGCCACAATGCAACAGAACTGTAATTTGTACAGTATTTGGACACTGATACAAGTTTTATTTTAGCTGTTAACCAAAACATATTCAAAATACAGTTATATAATTAATATGTGCTTAAAGTGCAGACTCTCAACTATAATTTGTAAATATAACACCTGGAATCAAACCCAGACCTTTTATCTGCTCAGTTTATGATGGATTAATGAGGGAAAATCCCATGCAGATCAAGAAATAGCTTTTGAAGCATTTGTCCAAATACTTTTGAGCCCCTAAAAAAGAGTCAGCTCCATTTTAAAGAGTTGTAATTCCTAAACCCTTCATCCAATTTGGACATGAAGGGTCAAATAATAGCTGAGAGTCTGCCCTTTAAGCACATATTAATTATAAACTTGTGTCAGTGTCCAAATACTTATGGACCCAACTGTATGCACTGTCCTGTGGACCTTCTCCGCTTTCTCACAAAAAGCGTGTGCAGATGATAGGCAGGGCTTGACATTTACTTTTTCTCTCACTAGCCAATATGACTAGTGGTTTCCAGCAGTTACAGCCACTGGTCATTTTCACCAGCCACAACTATGTATCATACTTTCTGTTTCATAATAAAGAAAAACACTCCATAATTATTCCCGCAATAAAAGGTTTGATCTGGCTGACTCGCCATGCTAGCGGTTTGTTTAGGTTTGTTATAGATGCTGGACATTGTGGGTATGCTACATCACAGTGATTATGTAAGTTTGCATCCGGTTGCTATCGGCAGTGTAAATGCGAGACAAAGATTGCCGTTGTGTAAGAACTAACCAAAACAAATCGGTAGCATGAAGCGCGAATACAGATTGCACATTTTGCTGTGAGATTTATCATAACAGAGTGGGAAATAGGACGTATAATGTCTACACTTTGGGAGTTTGGGAGAGTGGAGACAAAGGATTTAGCATCAAATACTCCTGCTTCAGTTTATGAGTGAAAAAAAAAGTTGAGCGCTGCAGACAAGAGATAATGTATGAGAGGTAGGCTACATCAAACATGCTTTTAAATTAGCGGCTTATATGTTTGTAAGTAAATATTTTAGTCAAAAAGACATTTGTGGAGTGCTGCGAAAAAAGGAGATAAGTGTAACTAGCTTTAAAATTAGTGGCTTGTATTTGTTTTTAGTAAATATTTAAAGCAAATTGTCGTTAATATACTGTGATGTACATGTACTATCTCTAATGTAACTATATTATGTAACAAAAAGGTTCCCAGGCCAGCTGGAAAGTCCCTGCTCAGAAGGAGCTAAAAAGGGTATGGGAACTGTGATCCCAGATTCTAATCCCCAGTTCCCATCATGTGCGAACACATGACAAAATGGACAGTTCCTCAAAAAGTTACAAGAAGTGCAAAAGGTTCCTACAATCTGGAAGGGCTTTCATCAGGAGGACCTGAATGTTTAAACACAGTAACCCACTTTTCTTAGCTAGACATGATCCTGCAGGGACCATAATACCCAGACATGATCCTGAGGGGTACCTAGTATAATGCAAGAACATAATCTTGTGGGGACTCCAGAATAATGTCTGATGCTATGCCACAGTGTTATGCATTTCCCAGTTAAAGGTCTCCTAATCTGCTAAATTAACTTTTTTGAGCTTTAACCCATGTTACAATGCTTGCACCTCAAAAACAGACCTGGAGTAGTATTCTGTTTCATTTCTGCATGTTTGAGTAATCCTGTATGGTGAGCGCGTCCTCTAATAAAGGAGGTAAAAACTAGCAGCAGTTCAGTATAGATTTAACGCTGCAGTATATATTTGCAGTATATATTTGTTAGCTCACCATGTTTGTTAAACAATGGCTGATTTTATCGGACATAAATAAACTACTTTATTAAGTGTTGTATTGTCACAGTACACTTGTTGATGACCCTCACATCTACTCTCATAAACTCAACACATTAGTACTATAATGTCACTTCTCCGTATACACAAACTGCTGCTCCTGTTACCCGTTGGTTGCCATGACGACTGTACCAGGGCCATTGCACATGCAGGAAGCATCTTGATTAATCTGGAGGATGACAGGGCGCCTCCTGACGGGGACAGCTCCACATTGATCTGTAATGGGACCATTGAGCCGCGTGACAAATGGAGGAGAGGAAATCTGAGCCTGTGATTAATGAAATAATTAATTTAGTAATTGGCCCCACTTAATTATTTATTTTACAATCTCTGAAAAGTCGGAAGAAAAGTTTGACTGTGTATTCAAATCAGGAGGTGCAATGAGCTGTGCTGTGTTCTGTCAAGACAATCACTCCAGTCTTGTTCCAACTGAGATTCTGTAAAATCTGCAGCACCACACAAGTTATGTATCTGTGTGCAGTATAAGAACTTGACTACACTATATTTCCAAAAGTATTCGCTCACCCACTCAAATAACTGAATTTAGATTATCATGTGGGGTTGTTTTTCAGGAGCTGGGCTTGGCTCCTTAGTTCCAGTGAAAGGAACGCTGAATGCTTCATTATACCAAGAGGTTTTGGACAAAACAGTCTGGGGATGGCCACTTCCTGTTCCAACATGACTGTGCACCAGTTCACAAAGCACCATCCATAAAGACAGGGATAGCAAGTTTGGTGTGGAAGAAGTTGACTGGCCTGCACAGAGTCCTGACCTCAACCCAATAGAACACTGCGAGCCAGGCCTTATCATCCAACATCAGTGTCTGACGTTGGGTTTCCTCACTGTTTTTGCCTCATTTTCTTCTATGGAGCTCCCCCTTTTGGAGTAATTACTCACCAAAGTCCAAATGACCGATATATTCCTGCATTTTCCCCTCTGCATGTCTGTGCAAAGTTTCTTCTGCCATAACAAAAGTCAAGAAATAAAGGCATTGATATTGTTTGATTAACCACAAAGCACTGCATTGAGGGGTAGAAAAAACTATAGTATATTTCATATATTTTACATAGCATTCTGTGACCGAGTACCCCTAAGTGGGGTAATATTTGGGGGATACTTGAGTGGGTGTTCAAGAGTGCCCCCTACCCTTTTTGGGGGTTAAAGAGCTTTTACATTTTCACTTTTTATTTTACTTCTGCCAGACAACTGAATGTGGACTATACTTCTTGGTAAGTAAAACTACATATTTTTAAATAATTATAGTATTTTGATTGCTGTCTCTTATATAACCTTAGTTTAACTGGTAAACTGTTTCAAACTTGATAGTGAACAACTCTGTCAATGTACAGTACATGTGTTAGCTTCAGTACTAAGGCATGTTAAGCTAGTAGGTTTGTGTGGATAGACTTTAAAGCTGTGTGTATTTACTTATTTATAAAATGATTTTAATTTCACTTTCTTTTGTTTTTTTGTAGACAATATCACTATTGACAAAGGTTCAGTTCAATTCAGTTCAATTCAGATTTATTTGTATAGCCCAGTATCACAACAAAAGTCGCCTCAAAGGGCTTCACAACAGTTGATCAAACATAAACACACAATCAGACTTAACACACAATCAACACAAACAATAACTACACTAAACAGACCCAGGACACTCCTGTCCTTAGACCCTCCTTCTCGGTAAGGAAATACTCCTAAAAAAAAACAGCTGTGGGAAAAAAGAAGAAACCTTATGGAGCCTAACTGAAAGAGAGATCCTCTCCCAGGACGGACAGGCAATGCGTCTTGGACTTTTAGTTCATTAGCTCATCTATAGGATCATAGATCAATAGTTCAATGGGAAGAGAAGAAAAAAATACATTTTCATATTCCATTTGTGCTGGTAAGTGTTTATATATAGTCAATACAGTTTAATTTTTACAGAATTTTTAAATAAGATTAATAAATATCATGTTTATTTTTCCTTAGTTCATGAGATACCCAGAGGAGAAGTAGTGGAGGCTTGACAAAGATGAAAAGAAATGGTTTCATCAAATGAACAAATAATGGTGTGGCATTTATATGTATTATAAAAGGTGTTATGTTTTGTTTCTACAGAATATGTGTTTGATCCATGCATTAAAGAAATATTTTTACTATAAATTTAAATTTGTTTAATAAAACAAATCATTACTGGCATATTTTTGTCTCCTTGTAATATTTTATATAGATTTACACAATAATGAAAGAAATATCACTGTAGTGTTATATGATAACACCGAAAAAGTGGAGAAGTAAGAAAAAAATAAACATTTTTAGGTGTAGTGTTTATTCTAACACATGAAAAGGGGTCAATGATCTACTCCTAAAAAGGGTAACTTTATATCCAGTTTTATATCCAGTTGGAGTAGAATCAACGGTCCTACATGTACACTCGAAAAGGGTTGCCATTAACTCACACAGAGTTTATTCCAAAGTTGAAAATTTGCTGTGTGCTTTCCGTGACTCCAGGTAGGTGGCGCTTACTTTTGCAAGTGTTGTTTTCAGCCCAGAGGCAGCAGGGGGAGATGTATGGTGTTTTATTCACCCTACAACAACTTATTTAACCATTGCACACATTCCCAAAAATGTTATTTAAGGTTAAGTTTGAAAGTTACGGAGTTCCACTTTAAGACTGAAACCTTCCTATTTTAGTGGAACTGTGGTGTAAAATTAGCAAATTCAGAAACTGTGCTATAACTGCAGTTGCTCATATTCTGTTTTTTCCATTATTCAGTCTGCTTTGGATTAGCTGGAAGCAAATTTGACCCTGTAGGGTAAAGGGGCTATATTTAGCAAAATCGACTATTCTGAGCTTTCTGCAGTGTTATAATGTTGTTCCCTCCTCATCAACATAGGTGGATTGCGTTTTGTTTCATTCACGCCTGTTTAAGTATTCATGTATTCTCTGGCGCTGAGTTTCTGAGGCCTCAGAATTCAACCAACCTCCACCTCACCCACAAACCACCGCCCACTCTAGAAAGCACTGACCAATCAACAAGCCCTCTACATCCAGTCTGCTCTCTTTAATTTATCCAAAAAACAGTGTGCAGCTCTGTTTCCACTGATTCTTCACAGACATTTTTCCTTTTGTAGTAAACAGGCATCAGACAATAAGTTTAAGAAAATAAAAAGCTGTTTTTCTACAAATACAGGTGTATATCTGTATACTTGAGCGAGGCTATAGAAACTGTTTTGTTCCTTTTGGGGCATTCACAGAGAGCTGCCACCCCGCACCGAAGCCACACGGTGTTTATGTACAGGTAAAAAAAATGTATGCTACTTCTGCACGAGGTCTGTACTGTTGTTCTCCTCTCTCACTCCTGTGCATGTAAACTTAACATGAGATTTTCGGCTGAGGTGAGGGCTTAATCTAGCTATAAGCATAGTTGAGGGTGTATTTTGTTTTGTAATTAACTTCAGCAATGTCACTCTTCATATGCAGAAAGTGTTTGGTATGGCTTAAGCATTAGCAACTTAACTGCTGTCTTGGCCCCAATTGAAGGCTGCAGAAATTAGGTCTGGCACTTTGGGACCCTTTATATATCTGAAAAAAAGAAAAGAAAATGCAGCTAAGCAAGCAGTCAACTGAACCATGCTATACCTCTGTGTAGAAGCAGGTCTTTACTAACTACAAAGGGTTCAAATGACAAAGTATTTTTCATTCCAGATTAAACCATTTTTCAACACATGAAGTGCGGCTCCCCACACTTTTCACATGACGGATCACTGCACAGTCACTTGAGTTATTTGGACAATCAGATTAATGAACAGTGCATGGGTCCTCTGACTTTAAAGCATATTGTTTCAGATGTACCATGCGTTAATAACATATAGAAGATTAACTGTGCTCATGTAGAGTGTGGTCTGTGATCACGTCCCACGAGGATGTGTGGAAACAGATTTAGTGATTCCTGTCTTCTCCACGGAGCAGCTTGTGGGATGTTCCCTGTCAGAAGTGAGAGCCAGGGAAAACATGCCGTCATCTTGGATCTTCTCAAGTGCTTGGCTGGTTGTTCCACCGTGAGATTCTGCATATGTCATAGTTGGCATCGCAACCTCAACTTTACACTAAGTCCAATGGAAAAGCTCCTCAGTAGATGACATTCTGAGCAGGAGTACACAGTGGTAGTTGGCCAGACCGATGTTAGATTTACAGCCCTTGGCCCTAACAGCGGCCTATTCTGCTAATGGCACAGAGAATGTCTCGCATGTCTGCAAATCCCACCTCCTCCAGCTATAGATCTTTTTATCACTTCTCTGGCTCTGCATTTAAAAGTCTAATAAAAAAGTACAGATAGTTCTTTTACAATTCTTTGCTGACTGTGCACCCTTTTTTATTAGTCTGAGAGAACTTGCAGAAGACACTGAAGAGCTGTGACTGCTGCCAATGTAGTTCTCCCCTAGAAAATATAGTCAAAACAATGTCTGAATTATATATAGGCAAAATTAAATGTGTAATTTTATGCAAGATTTGTTTAAAATTGCTTAAAGCTTGGACAATAGAACAGAAGATGACTTGCGGCAATACTGACTGCTATGAAGATGCTTTAAAGGTCCCATATTATACTTTCTTCAGGCTTTGTGAAAAACTTTGGACACAATTGCATCAGTAGTTCAAGTTTTAAAACTTAAAACAATGTATGTATGTATGGATAATGTCATCTGTTGGGTTTCTGATGTTCTGTCATTGCAGAGAATGCTTGGATAAAAAAAAAAGAGCATAAAATGGCTAATTAACATAGGTATTAACAACATGAAGCTAACAGATCAATAAATGCCCAACAGCTTTAAAATGCTGACAGTTTAAGCTCTGAATTGATCAGAATGAGTCCGGTCATGGTGTATGGACTTTAGAAACGCGCAGGAGCACTTCCTGGTTTCTTGTGTCTTCATAGAGCTGAGTGTTTTCAGCTCTTGAGAAGGTAACGGCCTCAGCATACATGTTCCCACAAATGTGTGAATGAAACAAAATACTACACTGGGTATATTTCTGAGGTACAAACTACATTATTACATGGTAATACGTTTAAAAAGGTTGATTTAGCAGAATAGAGGTTGAAGTTTGCTAACAAACTGATATAAACACTTGCTAAACATTGCTCTACATGGATAAAACTGGCTGGGGACAGGCTGTTTACTAGCAGATGGTTCATCCAATTGCCTCCCGGTATTGATTTAAAGTGACTTTGTCATAGAGTTTCTGTGAAAGACGACTCCAGATGGTTTTGTGTAAAAGAGCACCTAAAAAGTAAAGAAAATATTTTATTACCTGCCTGTAGCAAATACATTACAGCAACGACTGCGTTCAGAAATGCACACAAGACGACGTGATGGAGTCAGGAGTGGTGGGATTGTGATGTGAGGGCCTATACCGATACAGACTGTATCCATAATTTCAGGATGTCATGGAAGAAGGCTGAATACATCTGTCAGCACCTCGCCTCAATACTTAATTCTCAGTATTTCTCAGCTTTTTTCTCATGTTATTTTCTCCTCAATATGACCCCTCAAGTTTAGCCTGAACAGAAATGTCATCCCAAATACAAATTAAGTCCACTGACTAGTTCCATCACCATTGTCTGCCATGCTTGTTATTATTGAGCAGCAGTAGGTAGAGACGATTGCCCACAAACCGGAAGATTGGCAGATCGATCCCTGCCACCAGCACTGTATACTGCTGTTGTGTCCTTAGGCAAGACACTTCACCCACCTTTCCTATGAATGTGTTTGGTGGTGGATGGAGAGGCCATAGGTGCAGAATGGCAGCCATGTCTTTAAAGGTAGCCCACCCCCTAGTGTGACTGAGTATAAAAATAACCTAACTGTAAGATTTGAGTGTCTAGAAAAGCACTGTATAAGACTGATGCATTATTTGATCCAGCCAATATGCACCTCCTCCGGTGCAGAATTTTGATGTCTGTTACCTTTCAAAGACGTAAAAGTTAGAATTGTGAAATGTGACTTGGCTGTTCAGACTCAAGTCGCATTACAACACATCAGATATGTATCTGATTTAAGAGCGGTAAGAAAGCGGCCTGGGTCTGATTTAAAAATATAGATTTTTACCATTCAGACAGGCATAAAAGTCACTTTTGCCTGCAGTCCTGTAGCCTTGTGACATAAAACAACATTTCTGAATGCAGTTGGAAACACAGATAAAAGACTGATGGGCTGATCCATTTTTGTTTTGTTTTTTTGTTTGTGTTGTGTGTGGAAAAAGCTAGGGAAAAAAAGGATTAGAAATGTTGATGTTTATATACAGTAAACCTGATCTTAAAGTGATAAATTGTAAATTATGTGACTATGGAGTAATGCTAATTTTCCTCCTGTCAGAGCTGAATATGTGAACTTAAGGGGCATAAACTGTCTTTTTGTTTTAGTCTGGCGTCTCATCAGCAGCCTGATCTTGAAGATGTGATGTAGCATTTAGTACAAATGTTTTCAACATTTAACAATTCAGCTATTCAACAAAATGTCTGCCAGTTGTGTTGTTTTATCTCCCTGCTCTGGCTCTATCCCCCTCTCCACAGTAATAACAGCACATTACAACTATTTAACTAGATCTGAAATGGCTGAAATGACTGCTCTAATGTGCTTATGAGCATAACTGTATGAATATGCCTGTTTGAATATGTGCTGCTGAATGCGTGCACATGCTTGTATTGCGAGTGTGCACGTCCCCCGCTGCGTCGTATCGGAGATCATTGTGCATCCATCAGAATGCCGTTAAGCCGTGGCCTGTGAGGATATGAAATGGCGCTCACTTCGGGGCTATCGCTGATCAATGCTCATAAACATTTCATGTCATAATCAGGCCGCGCCAGCACAATAACACGAGGACGGGCTGCTGCTGCGCTGGTGGAACTGCTCCGCTACATTAACTATGTATATTTTATCCAGCGCACATTCTGGCCTCACACACCATTTAACAAACACACACCATCAAGCATTAGCCGCTAAAGCAGTGAGCGCTAAAGGCTAATGCTCTACTTCAGACTTAGCATGCTAAGTAAATACATATCAGAAGACTTATGGTTTTGATGTGACCTCAGTGGAAAATATATGAAGGTTGAGATTTCAACTGTCAAAAAATTATTGCACCCTCACTGAACTTCTCTGTCAACATAAGGTCCAAAGTCCCAGATTAGCCCTGGTTTAGTCCTTTGGTTAAATGTAGCATGGGTTAGCCCTGAGTTTTGTCTTGTTTGTTAATACTAATAATAATAATAATAATGCATTAGTCTTATATAACGCCTTTTTAGACACTCAAAGTTGCTTTACAATTTGGTCAATTATTTATTGACTCACACTCGGTGATGGTAAGCAACTTCTGTAACCACAGCTACCCTGGGGCAGACTAACGGAAGCGTGGCTGCCATTCTGCACCTACGTCCTCGTTGACCACCACCAAACACAATTATACTGACACATTCATACAGGTAAGGGGGGGGGTTAAGTGTTTTGCCGCCCCAAAGACACATTTTTTTTGCATTGCTGGTAGTGTGTAATGAACTGCCAACTTTCGGGTTTGTGGCCGGACGTCTACCAACTGAGCCACTGCTATATGCCTAGTTTTGTACTACTTTAGTGATACTGTGGTTATTGTGGTAAATGATTTAATCTTGGTTTAATCTTGGTTTAGATTTAAAAAAATAAAATAAAAATAAAAAAAACATTGTTAACTTGTAATAGTAACACTTATTCATTACTTACTTATTCTGTTAGGAGCAATAGAATCTATCCCAGCATCTCAAGGGCTAAAAGCCAATTCCCACTGGATGTGCGGTAGCTCTTCGCTCCCATTGTGTGTTTGGCTCTCTCACATTCCTTCACTATGGTCATTTAGATACATGCATGATTTTGAAAACAGGGAGGAAGCTGTAATACCAGTACCACATGGAGGGAGTGCAGACTCCATAAAAGTCAGGCTATAACCAGCTGATGCAGGGTGTGATGCAACAACCTTCTAGCTACGAGGTATACTTGTTCAACATTGACATTGACTGAACATTAGACATTTGGGACTAGATAGAGTCTAACTTTCTGAAAAACATGTGGTTTAAAATCATATCTATTTACAGTAGTAGTCAAAGGTTTGGACCCACCTTTCCATTCAGTTATTATGGGACAGTGATTCTTCAACTTTCCACACCAAGTACCACCTCAGAAAATATCTGGCTTTCAAAGTACCACCTTTAATAGACTACAATGACAAGTCCATAAAATTTACTAAATCAAGACAAACAAGGACTAAAACAGGTTTACACCAGGACTAAACCAGGATTAAATCAGGACTAATGCTGGACTAAAACAAGACTAAACAGTGATCTACACAAATTTAATTTCCAGAACAGAATGAAATTAAACTAAATCAGAAACTTAACCTGCTAAAGACTCCTCCACGTACCACCAGTGGCCCTTCTGCCTGAAGCCCAAAGGCAATTGTATGAAGCCTCCTATATACAGTACAGTAAACAATAAATACTCAATATATCTTAGTGCTCAAGTTGAAAATAAAAATCATGACTAGATTAAATAATCAGATTATAGAATGCTCCTGGTGTGTTTGCGCTAGTGTTGGTGAGAGCTCAGACTGAAGATGCACTATTATCCAGGGAGGGCTTTACAAAGTAAGCCAATTTATACAAGGTATCCTGGCTCGAATTAACGCCTAATGACTCTATTAGCTTTCATTTTTGCACCGCGGAGATTTGCCTGCATAAATTAGGGGCCGATCATTGGCAAAGTGTCACGGCCAAAGGACAGTTTCTAAATACACCAGCCGGGCCCTGTCAGCTATGCGCGCCGCTGATATAGACGTCTCCAAACACTTTGTCGTTGAGCCCAACAGACTTGTGCCACTCAGACGTTGACAGGGGACCATGGGTTTCCCAGGGGGAGCTCGCACGCCGCCGTCCCTGAAAAGGTCAACTTGACGCGGGCACGGCACATCGACCTGCCCCCCTGTCGGCTCTGGTGATAAAAATCAGATAAACTTAAGACCACTTATCGATCTTAGCAGAGGAGCCTTAGGCAAATGTTGTCTGAGCCCCCTCCCCGTCTCTCCTGTGCATACGATTACGCACAAATTAAAAAAGGTGGGCCGCCGCCAAAAGAAAAGGAGGAATAAATGGACATTGTTGTCAGAGCTAAGCAGCGGAGGAGATGTTATTAAGAGGTGAGAGCAGATGAGGAGTGGGAGAGGGGACAGTAAGATTAATCGCAGAAATTTGAGCCCAGACAGGAAAATTTCATTAACTGTGAGAGCACTTGTTAGAGCTAAATGGTCAGAGAGAGGTGGAGGCAGTTATGGGCTCTATGGCCAGGGAATGAACAAGCAAATACAAAGTAAAATTTAAGCTGTGCAGTGAAGTTGATCAAGACCTACTTTGTAAACAACATGGCATTTACTGGATAAAATGACCTGGGCCTTGTACTAAAAAGGTGGATTAGAGAGGTAGCAAGGTAACTCTGGGTTTTCAGTACTACAAAGCTGGTTCACCTTGTACCGAGGTAGATCTCTTTGGAAACTTATACTGAAGGGCTTACCTGGTATGAAGCAGGTAAGTTCCAGAGAAACAAGCTGCCAGTGTGAAGGAGGAGGAGAAAACTGCAGTGGGGATAGGAAAAGGAGAAGTGCACGAGTATAAGGGTACAGCAAGTGTTATAGACACTGTAAAGTGACATCTGATCATAGTCATAGTAACTTTTTAAACACATTTATCCATGTAGGTCTACATAGTAGATTAAAGAGGCTTGTGTCAGTGAGCAATGTCATCACATTCTTTGTATTATATTAAAGTGGTTAAACTCTGTAACAACAATTTAAACATTAAAATGTAAACTGCACACTTCTGTGTGTCTTTTTGTTACAGCAGGTGGTACAGCACAGCTTTTCATCTGATAGTACCTACCCTGCCACAAGGAAGCCTCTGATGGTTCTGTGTAACAGACCTGCTGGCCAGTCATGGTAAAGGTAAGAAGAAAATTAATCTTTTTTACTAACCTGCCTTCTCTACTTATGGAGCGAGAAATCACTGTAGTGCAGGAAGAACATGCAGACTCCATAATGAACAGTCTCATACTCTCACAAGCAGGAGTGCTAAGTACTGTAACAGAATGTAATAAGTTTACTGTAAGGGATAGAGCTTTAAAAAAATAAAACTATATTGGTGATTTAGCAATGTATTACCTTTAAATGGCAATGTATGGGACATACACTCAAATGTGCAGTCAAATTATTTGTGTGTGTTACTAATGAATTCAGAAAGAGTCCAGTTCATTTCTAGTTATTATTAGCTGCTTCTATCATGTCTGATATAGGACTAAGGCTGGGTATTGCCAACAACCTCATGATACGATACGTATCCCGATAAAGGGGTCACGTTATGACACGTACCCTGATAAATTTTGAACAAACCACAGGGTCAAACAAGTTTACTAAATGGATGTTTTATACTCTGTATTTTGGCTGAGTGATATAATCTAACCAACATCGCCATAACAGCAATTGGTACATAAAATAATACACATTTTAACAAGCTTTAATATAACCTTATTAACTGCCTTAACTGGCAGCTATGGCTTATCTAGCCTATGTCTTGTGATGTTTTTGTGAAGAAACACATTTTTTTATGTTAAGCTGAGCTGTAATGTTAATGTAATAACCAGCCGTGGAGAATCCTCTCTGCTGCTCCTTCTTTTATTAAAACCATTTAGCAATCCATTTATTAAATCCTCTTTTAAAAACTCATTTAATAAAACCATTTAGTAATCTGTTTATTAAAGGTTCTTTTAAAAACTCTTTTAATAAAAGCATTATTCCTTTTTGCGTGGCGCTCATGGTCCTCCATACGGTGGCATGTGTATCAATACATGTATCATCTAGAAGGACTTCACAATATATCCCTGTATTGATTTTTTAAGCACAGCCCTATATAGGATATTCTAGCTGCTTAGGTCATGAATTGGGGTAGACACAGCACAATTACTAGTTGAGTCAAATGTACACCTACTAAAGACTGCGTTTCAGTGACATGGACGATTTTTAACGATAATTATTTTCCTCACATACATAAACTTGGATTTGCTCTGGTACAATGAACTGTTAGTTTGGTTATTATACAGAATAATAACAAATGTGTTCTTACTTGCCAGTCAATCATAGTTGCAGAATGAGGACAGCAGTACCACCAGGAGACACTGTCAGGAAGGATACAGTGAAGAGAGGGGCCACAGCTCCAGTCGCCTGTACAGACAGACCAGGATTACACCAGACACTTTCCCCTCTGTAATCACCGCACACATCCTCCACTTCACTCAGCGCCGTCTCTCCCACTGTCCTCCTCCTAAGCAGGCTGAGTCTGTCTGCTGGCCTCTGCCCCCCCGATCTGTCCACACTTCCTAGCTATACCTCCACCTCCCCTGCCTGTCCCGGTGCTGTCCTGTGGGGCCGATAAGGGGACAGGCGCAGGGCCGATGACCGCAGATAACACAATGGGTCTGGAGGAGAGTGTCAGGGAGGCCCATCAGAGGAAGTGAAGGGCTAACCTCCTTTATCAGCTCTGCCTGTGTCAGCGCCTTCTACCACTGGTAAAAAAGTCTGGGATGCTGAAATAGTAGCCATTAGCAAGAGTAACTATCTGTATAATGCACTACTGTTATTATGGTGTATTTTTCATCTTCTTTTACTTCACACATGAAGAAAGTTGAGAGGATTTGAGTTCAGACATGAGAGGAGAATCTCTGAGTGCTTGTATTGAATGGTTGGGGATAAACAGAGCATGATATAATGGCAAATTAGCATGGCCATTAGCTGAAGAAACTAACAGATGACTGCTTTGTATTGGCCACAGTTTAAGTGCTAAAATTATCAGAAGTCTGGTGACGGTGTATGAGCTTTAGTAACAATACATGTCTGCGTAGAATTGTGTAGCTGAGTGTTTTCAGCTCTTGAGAAGGGCAGCATCTCAGCATACAGAATTACAATAGGATGAAAAAAAAAAAAACTCCAGGTATGTTTTTGGTGCAAACAACATTGTATCATGATCCCCTTTAAATGAAAAGTCTGGCCAATCACATGCCCACATGCTTGCTTGCACATGGTTTGTAAACATATGTGAAGGGATAAAGAGTAAGTCATTGGGACCAAAAAAGCAAAGGCAGTCATCAAAATGATTTCTTACGCCATTATGATTCAGTGAAAATATCACATACTGCACATGTACACTCTAGAATTCAAAGAGCTGAGCCTGGCTGAGCTAGTCCTTATGAACCAATTAGGTTCTTAGGCAGAATCAGAGCTCACTTATCTGGGGGGCTTTATGTTCAATTCCTCATTGATGTTAATGACGACTTGTGTATTTCATGTATCGCTTGTATGTACTGTTGCATTTTTGGACGCCCTTTTTATGTCATATTATGTAAAAAACAAAAACAAAAAAAAACAAACAAGGAAACTATTGGTTACCCTGGGTGTGAGTTTTGTAACCAAAAAAATTCCACCCTGACATCTCAGGAGGAGTGCCTCCCAACCATATCCTGATCTGTGCGTTCACACGTGAGGATGAAGTCGGTAGGATGTCAGTATAGGATCTGAGTACACACATAGAAGAAAAATGTCCGGGTGCAGTAGGGGGTTGAGCGGAGCGGGGAATTACACTTAATTAGTGCAGGTGTTAGCAACACAAAGATAACAGGTAACTGAGGAGCGTCCTTCGCAGTGAAAACAGTTATATCACTGATATTATCACTACGTTTACTCAATCAAATGTGCAACTTAACTACACAAAGAAGTAAAGCACAAACAAGTTGTGGAGCGAATGAGACTTCATTTTCAGTGCTTGCACTTAAGAATTGCATTTAGAGACTCACGGCCTCCAGACCATCTCCTCACACATTCACACATGTGATTGCTCTGGACATAGAACTAGGGCCCTTAAAGGATCATGTGCGGGTGAGAAAAGGGGGGAGTGTTCAGACAACCTGACAACCAAGATGTCAGGAGAGGGTCCGGATGACGGCGCATGTGTGTAATGGGCTCATGTTTGAAGAGAGACCAAACATTATCAAACTGAGCTCCACTAACTGACATTGACGTAAATATAGAATTTATTTTCTTTATACAAAATGTAGTCTCGTAAAGGTAGTATTTTACCAATCCATCTTGTCAGTACCATTTGTGACCAACTAGGACCTCAAATAAGCTCTGTAAACAGTGTACATGGGCTCTATAGGGATGTCATGGGAAGGGCACTATTTTAGCTCCTGAGAGAGAGTTTCTGATACAAATGAGCTGGATAAAGAGACAGTTTTATAAACAGATCACTTGCTGAGATTGTCTTGATCAGCGATGTATGCAAATTAGGTGTATATCATTTCAAAGAATTCAAATGTGTGTGGCTGTGCTTGTGTTCAACCCTAGATTACTGTAGGGACAGCCACATCCTGTCTCCTCGCACCGCCTATATACAACTTTTACAGTCAATCAGGGGCTTTATCTTGAGCTTTATCAGGTCAAGGATGCTGCTGAAAGACTCCGCAACTTGTGAATGTGGAAGTGTAGACATATAAGGCATTAGATAGCACTCACAGTATACAATATACACTAATTCTTGATAGACTGTATGATCTTTCTTATTTGATGGAAGATCACAGATAACAGAACTGGAGATATGACTAACCCTAGATGCTAAAATCATTTTGGACTGAAGACTCCCTGCTGTGCTGCCTGACCCTGAACAGTCCATCTAAACATCCTGCACATTTCTATTCTCTCTCATACCATGCACAGTTAATCTGGATTTGTGAGAGTGGCTGTTTGTCTAAATAGTCCACAGTACTATTAAAGCTCTTAATTTACTTTCTGTGTGGTCTTAGTATTGTTTTATTTCTCTAATGACATTTCCTTTGTCTTTTTACTTATGCTCCAATTTGCTGTAGATAAATTAATAAAGTGCCTCTTATCTTTAAGTTTCTTGCGTTAAGCCTTTTAAATGAGTGCAGCAATTCTAATAAACACATTATAAGAATATTTATTTTTAAGGAACATGTGAGCTGTCAGGCCTGGTCTCAGCGGTGGGGAAGCAGAGTGAGCCTGGAGCGCAGCTTTAGTCTTCTACTGCCAACTACTGGTGGAACAATGGTACTGTTTGTGCTTCTCATTTGCTGTCACATCTGAGAGAAAGTAAATGGTATGTATAGATTCACATTCAATCACATTGCAATAAATCATAAAAAAAGAGTGTGTTGTGTAAATATGTTTCATTTCAAAATACATGCGCAATAATTTTCTTTGGCTGACATTGAGTTATTTATACAAAGTTAATACTACTGAGATTTTTAACAACTACTAATTGTTATTATGAAACAAAATTATAAAGCTATATCTTGTATATTTATAATTCAGATAAATAACGTCAAGATCTATATTCTTGGTCCTCAATCATATCACACATTGCAACAGAGCCCCAAGTGTGAAGGGGGGCCCCACAGAAAAAATATTAACGTTAACAGTTGTACGTTTGAAGGCCAGAGTTAAAACTTCTAAATCTTCTTTTGGCTGCTACCTTTCCTTGAGGTCTCCCCACAGGGAATCATCTGCTTCCACCTATCACCAATCCAGTATGGACGGCATATTGGTCATTTGCATATTTAATGTGGCATAGGGTTAGAAACGCTTTCTTATGCAATCCACTATATTTATGCAAGCTTTGGACTGATACAAAAGTGCACTGGCTCGTAACTTCTTATGGCTATTTACTAGATTTACTAGTGAATAAACCATTGAAATCAAAGAGACAAACAAAAAACATGTATGATCAACTCAGGATCAGATTTGCCAAAACATTATTAAAAAGTAAACCTGGACCAGTTTGCTAATGCACAATAAACATACAGCACATTCTATCAGACTGAAGTTTAGAATCTACCTTAGAGTTTATCATAGACTGAAATGACCAAAATATTTCCACATCATGATACACTGTCAATATTCATCCTCACTTCACTTTACTTGGCTGTTCTCAATTTGCTTCTCTTTTTGTGCTGTCTCTGTGTGTAAACATACGTAAGCAGGGCTGGAATCGACACTTTACCTTGTAATTTCTAGCTGCCACTGATTCAATCATGAAGCCATGAGACCAACCAATGTCAGCACAGGGTTTGTTCCCATGTGATTGGTCAGGCTGAACATTTACATTTATTAAAATCTTTGACAATAAAATCTAATTGATGTCTATATGATGATGATGGTAATCTTAGCAGATATAAGGCCCCAGAAACCTGCTGGTAACACCCTCCAAGTTTAAGTAACAGCTCTGAAACACTCCAACACTTCTGTGATTTTTTTGAGCAGTTTCAGGGTGTAAACAGATCTAGCCAGAGCTGGATTAGACACTTTATCCATAGAATTTCTGGCTGCCACTGACTCAACGTTGAGGCCATGCAGACAAACTAACAGGAGCACAAGATCTGTGACCATAAAAACCTTAATGGTCGGGTCTGAACATTTTCATTCATTAAAATCCTTGATAATAAAGCCTAAATGATGTCTATATGATGACAACACTCAGAGACTCTCAGGACCCTCTCCTGGTGGCACCCTCCAAGTTTTAAGTAACAGCTCTGAAACCACCCATTTTTAAACCACATCTGTAATTTTTTGATAAATTAAAACAACAAAAGAATATGTTAAATAACTGATTAATACAATGATTTATTTTTACACATTTTTTATCAAACCAACAAATGTGCGTTTGGAAAGTGACATTTCTATGCAAATGTATACCTTCAATAGATTTTTTATATAATTTATTAAAATGACAGATTTTTCTTTTGACCCCCTAAAGTGAGTGTAACATAAATTCTGTATTATTTATTATAGTCATTTTTATCATGTCACCATCATAGCAAGATATTATTCAAATCAATCATTAATTGTATTTCAGAAATATTTCAGAAAATGACTTATACTGACTTATGGCCCTGTGTTGAGCAGAGTATTAGGCCAACACGGTGGACAGTAACAGATCTGAAAACTCCCCACCTTAAACAGTTTTGCCTCTAAATGTTTACTGATGTCCCTAAACGCACATCACCACTTGCCTTCAAATCTCAAGCCATTTTGCCTTATCAGCTAAACAATAAAGAGTCAACTTTATCATTGTAAATGCATGAATATGATGCAAAAACATGCTTCATGCTCAGATAAGTCACCTCAGATAGGTCATTATGGATATAGCTACGGAGAGCTCTCACCGGCCATTATCATCCAAGTGCATCTGCAGACTGAAGGACACTGGGCTGAGGCTGGAACTGAGGGCAATTTGTGGCTCCACGCTCTCTGCGGACAAATATAGATACAAATAATGGTAAACGAGATGCCAGGTATAGATATTATGTATAGAAAAAAGGACTAAAGATTGAGGGAATGTGCAGTAGAAATGTGCTTTAGAGATAAAAGAAGCAGTCGTTGTGGCATAAGAGTATTTTGGTAACCTACGGCATTGTGAAATCTATGCTAATAAACAAAATCATCTATACTATTTATGCATTATATAGACCAAATCGTGCACTTTGAAGTAAGAAAACTTTCCCAGTGCAGTCCTTCTTTGGAACCAGTTCTGTCAGTCACTTAATACTATCTGACTACTAGTATAATGCAATGTCTGTAAAGACTCTTACTCATCCAGGGTAATTTAATCGCTAAAAACGTTTAAAAAGCAATCATCTGGTTTTGTTTCACCTGATATCCAAGATTACTAGTATAATGCAATGTTGAACAGTGGTATTATCAAATTAAAATAAGTAGATTATTAACTAGATAATATAAAAAAAAAAATAGACAGTAATATTATGATTTTGTATTGTATTAAAAAGTGATTATATTGATAAATAGCTCATGAAAAAAGAACTAAGATATGCTCTGAAAAGTTCCTTACAATGACAGAGCTGACTGTGAATCATAGGTGTAAGTTAAATTTTGCGTAAAATTAAATATGAGCACACTTTTATGGGCTTATGTGCCTATAATCACTATGTCGGGAACTACCACAGATCCAAAAAGGTGTCTGCTGTACAAATAAGAAATGTAAAAATGAAAAAAAAAAACATTTTCAAGGCTACTGCAGATATGCTGTATAATATTTTCATTTTGGAGTTGATATCTGTAGATGAATTGATTTTGCATTATTCAAAATATATATTTGCCTGTTTCTCATCAGACTAATGTGACCAAAATATTTCCACCTCATTAAACATCACACAGATAAACTGCCACTATTCATCCTCATTTCACTTTACTTTCCCTTTCATTGATGTTTTTCTTTTGTCTTGTTTCTGTGTTTAAATAGATGTATCCAGGACATTTTATCTATACAATTTCCAGTTCCCATTGATTTAATGATCAAGCCGTGCAGACCAACCATAGACCATATGATTGGAGAAACCTTGTGGTATAGAGGCTTAAAATTTGTATTATTTAATTGTTAAGAATAAAGCTTGTAACTCAATAATATTTTTGATTGTTCTCACTGAGTAAATAATGCTATGATTTTAACACACACATTTTTAGAGAACTAGGCCTAAGTCTAAGGACTATGACCATCTTGTACAAATTGCAGAATATTTTCATTTGCAGGGCTAACCCTTGGCAGACAACTTTTGATGTGGAACATTTACACTCACAAGTTCACCTATGTAGCCTGGCTGCTTCATCAGTTGGTCAGGGCATCTGCAACCACAGTTACTATCATTCTTTAGTGATTTTCAGTCACAAAATTAATTTATAGGCTATATGGACCATTATAGACTGTATGTTAAGTCATTACTCAGTATAATAGTAATACTTTTGCCTTCTTTTGTTCCAACAGCAAATGGTTGATCCAGATGTTGCTAGCTGTAACTGCTTGAATGATTAGGTCTGTGATATGATCCATAACTGTCAAGTCTATTGACACAAAATAATAATACGGATTATAAAAAAAGAAACACAAAATATAAAAATATCAACCAAACAACAAAAAGGTAAAATCAAAAATAATAAAATAAAATAAAAATGATTAAATGTCGTTAGCTAAAAAAAATGAGAATAGAGAAAAAATATTATTTGAAAAGCAGTCGTTCTAATGGCCGTTTCAGTTGAACCGTATAGCAGCTCTATAAATGACCGGTTTCAC
Source organism: Bostrychus sinensis (assembly GCA_020698575.1). Classification (NCBI taxonomy): domain Eukaryota; kingdom Metazoa; phylum Chordata; class Actinopteri; order Gobiiformes; family Eleotridae; genus Bostrychus; species Bostrychus sinensis. The sequence goes on along the minus strand of CM036255.1, from coordinate 3,301,357 downwards.
TTATTTTTATGTTTGCCTTTGTTGTTAGACATTATTTCACATTTACTTTTTACATTCTAAATCTAAATCTCTAAAACGCTTTGCTGAACAATAATAAAACTATTTGTATCCATGGCAAGGCTCAGTAGGCTATTTGAATGTCTTTGGGCTTTCTCTGTGGCCATCATCTGTCTTCTGTCCCTTAAATTTTCCTCTATTTTCCTTCTTTTTTTTCTTTTTTTTTTTTTTTTTGGCAATTATTATTTAGACCAAGAGTTTGCAAAGTTTATGCTTAACTACAACAAGGTATGAACGTTTTTATTCCTTATTGTTCCTTCAGCACTAAAATGGTAGGTCCCATCTTTGTTCTGTTGAGTGAGTTTGTAGGAAACTCCATCAAAAAGAAAAAAAAAAGTGATTAAATGTCGAATCACTTAATGTCTAGTGGCTAGTGCTGTTAAGCTAACAGTGTATTTGATCAGACGTCTCAGTGGACAGTAAACGATGCAAAAAGGCCTTATAAAATATGTCTTATTTTTTCAAATTTAATCTCAGCACAAAGCCTCTCAGTAGCAGGTAGCAGTAAATGGCGGCTGGATTTATTTCGAAGCGTAAGGTTAAGTGTTCTAATAGTTATAAATGAGGCGGGTCTGTTACTTTTGTTTATGTGTTTCTTCTTCGGCGGTTCCAGTCAGATAGCATATATACAGCATGTGGCACTCACCGCGCTGCGCCAAATCACATTAGCCCGAGACATGAACTCTTCACCCGGACACGACACGGCCACGGCACGGCCCACTGCTGCCTGCCTCCTCCACCCACGGCTCCACGGAGCGGGGGCCACGCGCGCAGCACCAGCAGCAGCACCGGCGGAAACTTTGAGAGGAACTTGCCGGCTGCGCGCGCTCACACTCCAACTACACAGGCTCGAGCAGCTGACGAGTGAGGATTTGTCATTCAAGTGTGCCATCTACAGGCGGAAAAAGGGAGCGCCATTTTGTTTTCCAGTAAGTTCCAAACTACATTTCTGTCTTTAATACTATATATTAAACTAGGAAATAAAAAAGTAGGGACCTAAATTTTAAACAGAAACAATTGTATTCCTGGTCACTATAACAATAATAACTATTTAATTTTATAATTAGATTTTTTCATTTACTTTTATTAGACTTAGACTAAGACAGACTTTTTAAATCCAAAAGGAAAATGACTTATTCACGGTAGCTCAGTTGCACATAGGTAAAATAGGTAGGCTAGAATAGTTATAAGTAGTAACAACAATAAGTTGTATAAGTAAGTAATAACATTATGGGTGAAATACAACAGAATATTTAAAAATATGCAAGATTGCATATTTGTAAATCTACAAAAATAAAAATAGAAGTAAATATGTAATAAGTAAATATAAATATATACACTATATAGACCTCACACAGATACATTATATACGCACTCTGCTACTCTATAGTAATAGTATAGTAAGAAACACAATAACAAAATAAAAATATAGTAAAAATAGTGTAAATAGCATAAAAGAAGTTCTTTTAGCACATTTTTTTATATTATGTTCCTTGTACCTCATATACTATATACCAACATATTATTGCCTACGCAGATTTAAATAGTTTATTGATTATGTCCTGCACAATGGCTAGTGTTAAGTCTCTATAGCACTAGGCCTAATCATTTTAGAATTCATTCACCAAACAAACACCAAACCAATGGCATTATTAAAATATTTATCAAAAATCTCTTAAGTATATTGTTGTATATTGGCACATAAAACAAAATAAAAATTGCATCAGTGCAGAGTAAACAGGCAGCACCAAAAAGTGTTATCATGAGGAATTTATTGCTAAATAATCAGACAATTTAGGGCAAAGTATAAACTTGCAAAGGACATGGATTGTACAATTATACTCTATTTAAGATGGATAAACTGAAAACATCAGATAATTACATTTTTTTTTTTTTTTGTTTATCCGACAGCCCTCTGTGATTGCTCTTGTCTGTATACGTAAAATAGTTTGTAAAATAGAGTATATTTGGAGTTATAAAGCCCATGTGAGGTCTATAGTACTATTTCATCATATATTGGCTGAAAACAACCTTCTAACTGTCTCCAAGATCAAGGCATATACGCAGAGGTCTGGTCCAGAGCAGAAACCAGCAGCAGCAGGAACAGCAGCAGAGTATTTTTACTGCAGTACTTTTACAACCTCACTCCGGACTCATATCCTGATTTTAACAGGCTCCAGGCTCCAGGAGCAGAGGTGGGGGTGACCACTCCCACTGCACATGTGGGCCAAGGCCACAGCACTTAGGCAAGGACAAGGTTAGAAAACAATTCATACACTGGGTCATGTTAAGTACTTAAGAGGTCAAATGACATGTCACGCACACATATCTTTTTTTTCTCAGGGCATCCATATTTAAAGAAACAAAACCTAATTTACTCCTCTATTATAATATAAACAGAATTAATATTTTGCTCATCATTTACGTTTAATTCCATATTTGAACAAAATGTACTTCCTGAGCTTATTACTCAAGTAAAGTTGAATGCAAAAAACAACCTTCAAAAGTAATTTGCAAAAATCTGGTCACTGCTACTTCTCCAACTGCCCAACCCTGGAACATTGATCCCAGCGCCTTCTGGTGGTGAGGCAGTGTGTTACACACCTAAGGTAGGTTGACCAGATTTTGCCTTTTTTCACTTAATCACTGTTAGAGGCAGGGAAAATAATCATTTTTCTGATGTGTCAATATTTATTTATTTATTTTAAGTTTCAGAATTGACACAGAAAGCTAATAATCAGAAGACTACATATTATTAAAGTAAGCAATGTCCACTACAAATTTTATGTTACTGGGTTGCAAAGAGTCAGCTCTGGTAAATGCAAACAGAATTTGCTACTGCAATTATTAGTTCTCTAGTTTTGTTTTTTGGATTAGAAAGTGTCTAAAATTGTAGGCCTCTGAATCGAATCATGAAGAAGCCCTAAGCCCTAAGATTCCCACTCATAATCACGGTGCATTTGAACTCACCAAGTGACAAAAAAGCTTCAGAAATCAACAATCTTCTGTCATGTAATTCAAAATACAAGACGCAAGGGCATAATATTTAATAATAATAATAATAATAATAATAATGACATTCTAAATAAATTAAGTGACAAACGTCTTTAGACAAATGTTTTGAAGTGTCCTGTACTTTTCTATTGGTTAACATGGGGACAGCTCGGAAATGGTTTGCTGAAAACTGGGACATATGAGTGTTTTTACAGATATAGAATAGAATAGAATAGAATAGAATAGAATAGAATAGAATAGAATAGAATAGAATAGAATAAACTTAATTGTCCCTTGAGGGAAATTTGTCTTGGACTCTATGCCATTATAATTTGACACATACAACATCGACAGACATTGACAGTCACACATTCACATAAACAATTCAATATAAATACATTATAGCCTAAGTAAAAGTATAAAATAGTTACAGCTATTAAGGAAAACCAAAAGGTTTGAGTCCCAATATTCAAAGCAAATGGAAAAAAGCAAATGTGTTGGTACATAGGACAAGGAGCCTAAAACTGGGACATCTGGTCACCTTATCACCTTGACATTTAGGAACATCAGAAAATGACTTGAAAAAGACAAAATAAAAGCATGTTGCAGCAAATGTACATAGAAAATACTCATTAAAAAAGTAGCAGTTGCAAAAGTATTAATTGTAGTAGTAGTAAATCATTTTTACTCAAATAAGACTTTACTACTCAAGTTAATTGTATTGACTACTTTTAAAATTATGAAGTAGCAGTGTTTTTACTTGAGAACAGCTTTTGAATACTTTTATGTGGCTTTAAACCACTTTAAACAATTGCTATGGCAACATTTTGCTAAACATCTATTCTCTTTGACAAACCTTTTCAAGATTTGTGAAATTATACATATCTTCATATTTTCTGGCACCCCACATACATTTAAGGTGACCAACATCTGATTGCTGGCTCACTGTTTGGGAATAATGCCATATAGATGGGTCAACCACTTTGCATTTAACTTACTCCCTAACCATCAGTCTTTGGAGCATTTTTCCAGTTCTTTGGGCCTGAGGCAGGATAGGCTCTGAACAATGGTCAGTTTGTTGCAGGGCTTCCTTAATTTCCATTGCAGAAGTTAAAAAGCTATGCTAAAGTATGCTGCCCTCCTCAGTTTATCCAGCTTGCAAACTGTTTGGTATAAGTCTCTATAGCATGACCGTGTTTACAGAAGTTGTTTAGAGAGAGAGCTTTCCCACATGTGCCTGAACGCATTTTGCCTTGGATCATATTGCAACTTGTTTGTCATCAAAGTAAACAGCACATTCCTCAGCGCTTCACAGATATGGGCCTGTAGTAAAGAGATATGAGAGCACTTTTATCAGAGTTACCTGAGGATGCACTGTGGCACACTTACAGAACAGCCCTGTGTGTAAATATGAGCCGTTATCTTCTCTGTCTTATCTCTATACAGGATTTTACATGATATAATCGACTTTTATATACAAAGAATATGTCTGTCAAAATTTACTCAGTAATCTGGCCTAACATTGAGGTCAAAGAGCACACAGAAGACAGTATTAAGCTTTCCTTAAGAGCCTTTGTCCTTTATCTTCTGTTACCTAATGCAATGGTACCATGCAACAAGCTAAATATGACTTCCTGATATACTGTAGCAGTGGTTCTTAAACGTTTCACTCTGACTACCACCTCAGGAAACATCTGACTTTCCAACTACCATCTTTAGCAAACTAAAAATGAGCCTAAATCTTGATTAAGGATTAAACTAAGGAATAAACCAAGTCTAAACAGGGACTGTACACAGACACATGCATTATTAAGGACAAAATCAGGACTAAACCAGGGCTAAACTGGGGCTAAACTAGGTAAACCAGTTCTAAACCAAGACTAAACCAGGACTAAACCAGGTCTAATCAAAGGGATAAAGTAGTGATGGACACAGAGACATGTATTAATAACTAGGACTAAACCAAGTCTAACCAGGTCTAAGCCAAGGGATAAAGTAGTGGTGGATGTAGAAACATGCATAATAAGGACAAAGCAAGGAGTAAACTAGGTCTTAGTCAGAACTTAGCCAGGAATAAAGCAGGATTATACCAGGTCTAAACCAGATCTAAACCAAGACTAATCAGGAATAAACCATGTCTAAACCAAGGAATAAAGTAATGGACACAGAGACATGTAATAATAAGGAAGATAATAAAAGAGGGACTAAATCAGGACTAAACCAGGTCTAAACCAAGACAAGAACAAACCAGGTCTAAATCAAGACCAAACAAGGTCTATTCTAGGACAAATATGTGGTCTACACAAACTAATACAAATGTAAGACCCAGACCAGGAATACAACTGGTTCTAAATCAAACTAAATCAGGATAAGACTGCACCAGACTCCACAGTTTGGGAACCACTTTTCAATAGGAGTATTCATTTTTTTCAGTTCTTATTGGTTTATATTGTATATGTGTAATCTATTATTGCATCTTTAATGCTGTTTTTGTCCGTCTTCCTCCTTCCAGCATTCGAATACATGCATGCACAGGTGAACTGGAGACTCTAAATGTAGATGTAACATTGTGCGTGAATGTGAGAGTACAGTATAGTTGTGGGACTAAATGGACATTAAACAGCGTGTAGCCTGCCTCAAGCACAAAGCAGTTTGGATAGACTGCAGACCCTCATTAGAATTTTTTTATTCGATTTGGTGTTGTAGGGGTAAACTCTAGGTCAAATCTGGAAGACTCAAACTGTATAATGTATAAGGATTAGAAATAGATTAATCTGAGCCATAAATAAAGACTTGCCTCTATGGGCTGCAATATAAATGTTATTTATTACTTTTTTTATTATTATTTGAAATTAATGAATAATTAAATTGAAAAAAAAAATGTATCTTTGTTAAAAACTAAAGGATCATTTCCAAAGCCCACCAGAAGCAGAAGTTGCTCACGTTGTCCAGTAGATGGCAGTAGAAGACAGCACATGGCCTGTGTCAGTCAGCAGCAGAGTTTCCTCAGTGAAATGACCTTTTAGGTTTAATTGTGTTGTAATGGCACGTGTGACTGCAACATTAACCTGCCGCCATTATCCATCACTTATTTATAATATCAGAGCACACAAAGAGACAAAAGGACAGTGTGGGTGTTAAATTTGGGATAATTTTAGTGAGCATCTAACTGTCTTCATCTCTCACCACATGTAAGAGAAAATTATTGACTTGATGTCTTCACAGGCTTTGGGAAATCTGAAATATGCCAAGAGGCTTCAGCAGGAGTCGTTATTAGCAAGAGGAGGACCAGATACTGCACTGAAGAGAGTGAACGTGGTAAGAGGAATGAATGTATCTGTCATGTTTTGTATCAATATCTGGATATTATGACTGGTGGTGCATGACTATTATTTAGGTTATATATAGGTTAGGCTAATAAATAAATACATCCTATAAATAGTGGTATATGTCTATGGTCTATGGCTAAGCTAAGCAATTTAAATGTTTTGTATTTGCCCTATCGACTTGCCTAAATTATCATTAACTGTTGAAGCAGTTTTTTTTATACATTTTCAGTGTATATTTTATTTGAATTAACTCTAAGAGCCGAGAGTAGATAGTCTCCATATTGCAAAACATCAGCATCAGCATGTACCCTACATGTGTGGGGTAGTGTTTTTACTGTTATTTAGCTGCTTAGATATGAGTTACTACTCTTACTTAAGTACAATTTTTGGCTACTCTACTCACCTCTGCTTATCAAAATACATTTCTGTATTCATTAAAATGTAACATTTTTAGAAATTTTAAGAAAGGTTCCATATTCTGCTTTTTCAGGCTTTTTGAAATAGTCTTGGACTCCTTTGCATTAGTATTTCAGCTTTTATTACTTAAAATAATGTATATGTGGAAAACTTTTTGGGAGCTTTTACTTTGATTTTGCAGAGAATGCTTGGATTAGGTGTCTGTTGACCCTTGCTGGCAAAGGTGGGGACTGGACAAATCATAAAATAGCTAATTAGCACAGCTATTAGCAACATGAGGCTAACAGATAGATAAATGACCTGACTGCTTCGTAGAGACGGCAATTTAAGCGCTAAAATGATAAGAGCCAGAGCTGCCACAGCGAAGTGTAGCAAGTCGCACTGTGCAACTGTTTATGCTGCATGCCCTTCTGGCTCCATAGTGTGACTGGAGTGTGGGTGAAGTGTCTGGCCCAGGGACACAGCGACAGTATGTACTGGGTCGAGTGGGAAGCGATCTACCAACCCTCCGGTTAGCTTGTGTTGCGCGTAACTCCTGTGCCACTGTTGCCCCATAAAAGTAATTTATTTTTACACATTTTTATTATTTATTTTTTGGAAACACCAGAATTTGTTTTGTCTGATCACATGAATACTAAAACATAAACTAGACATTACTTCCATACAGTTGTAGTAGTAGTAGCAGTAGTGGTTTCTTTTTTTTTTTTTTTTTCCTGACAGCTGTGTTTTTCCTTACCGAAAAGCAGGGTCTAAGGATAGGGATGTCCTAAGTCTGTTTAGTTTAGTGTAGTTATTGTTTGTGTTTGATTGTGTGTTTATGTTTGTTTATGATTGTTTTTTGAAGCTCTTTGAGGTGACTGTTGTTGTGATACTGGGTTATAGAAATAAACTGAATTGAATTTGAACAGTACAGAGTACTACAGAATACAGAGTAGTATTTTAACCAATTACTTTTTTACTTTTACTTGAGTAATATAAATTTAAATTAACAATACTATACTCATTAACACTTTAGAATAACTCACCAATTTTCAGCTGTAATAAAGCATGAATGAATATATAACAACATTTGATGAATATATAACAGCATATGATTTATATGAGCTTATTACTCATTAATTAAACAGTAATAACAATGTTTATAACTCTATGGTGTTTATTAATGTTGAAGTAATGTTTTGAAAATAATAAATTAACTGTTTTACTAATTCTTAACTAATATTTAAAGGTACTGTAAGCAGCATGCGCTTGTACTGGTTTGAAAGCGGTACTGCAGTCTAAATCAAAACAATGGTCTGTGGGTTGCCAGACTTTTTGCTTTTCTGATTGGACAGCGAGCGATGCAGTTTTAGAATCAAAACAAAAAATGTAAACATAAACAACTTGGGCATTAAGTTCAGTATTTTTTTATTGTGAATAAATCAGCTGTATTGTTGTTATCAGTAAAACTAATATTTCCATCATATCTTGGGATACATGTGGCTAATTTATATGAAATATAAAAAAAATATACACTGCACAGAGCACCTTTAACTAATGTTTTATAGTGTGAGTTTTACCTAATACTCTTATGTACAATTTTTTTGGGCTACTGTACCCACCTGAATTTTGCAATATATCTCTACCATAATTAGAATGAACTATTAAACATTTTTAATTACTCTCTCTATATGGTTCAACACCTTGTGTACTATCCCTAAAATATCATCTGACAAACCCATTCCTGACTGATGTGGCAGAAATGTGAGCATCACAGGACAATGCCTTTAGTCTGCCTTTAGTTAGAGCTCCTGATTGGGCCTAGTCCTGTACTCTCCATCAGTCCTGGTCCTCCTCTGACAGCAGGATGGATGCTCCGGACCGACCCAGATCACAGGACAATAAACACCGCCATTAACCACGCTGGGTGCGGGCAGTAAACGCCTCACATTCATTATTGCGTCTGCCCCAGCGCCTCTCTAACACACACTCATAAGACACTGGCCACTGCACTGTCACTTATGTTTTTATGTACGCGTGTGTTCTGGATTATAATTAGACTAAATACAAACAGAGGAGATGGATTTATGGATGACAAGTGATTTGATCAACAAATTAAATTCTAGTTGGGAGTGGGCATTTAATTCAAATATAATCAACATGTATAACATAATTTAGCTCATTATGATAATTATATTTCATTAATATAGCCATAATGAAAAGGGTATGAGTGCCACAGTTATAACTCAAAGCTCAAAGTCTTCAATAAACAATTATGTCTTTACTCATTGGTGGAGTTTATTTCTTTTAAATATTTTCTTCCTCTGAGGTAGTATGGAGCTAGATGCTTTGCAGCAGAATATGTACTGCCTTATACTTGAGGAAATGATTTAGTTTTGACAAGATAAACTCACAACCAGATGTGGGTAGAGTAACCACAAACTGTACATAAGTGAGAGTAGTACTAGTCACAATCATATTACTCAAGCAGAAGTAAGAAGTAGTCATCCAAATTATTATTTTACAAGTAAAAAAGTATTTGGTGAAAAAATAACTCAAGTACTGAGCAACTGTTCACCTTATGCTGACCGTTATACCTGATTTACAATAAACACTAAAAATAAGTCAAAATAAACTACATCTTTATAAAAGAACAAATTAAGGCGCCGACACGAGTAACAAGGTATCATATAGACGTGGGTAGAGTCACCAACTATTATACTGTAAAGAGTATTGTTACTTCAAAATAATACCAAGTTATATTAAGTATTTGTTCACCTCTGCTTACAACCAGAAAGCCCTGAGTTTAGTGTCAGCTTTGGTTTGTGTTTGTTGTGGGTTTTGCTGTGCAAGTTTGAAAACAACATCTGTAAATTAAATATAAGTAAAATCTACTTTAAACACTTTAACCAAATTATAACAATAATAATGGAATAGATATTCATTCATTTTCTTTCGCTTTTCTCCATTAGGGGTTATGGGTGACTGTAACCTTGGGCCTTAGGTGGGGTACACCCTGGACAGGGGCCAGCTTGTTGCAGGGCTGTGGAATTTTTTTCTTTCTTTTTTTTTTTTTTTTTTTTTGCAGAAATATGTGGAATAGATATATTCTGCAGAAAACTTTACATGAGTTCATTATTCCTTCACTCCTCAGTCACACTTTGTGGTGGTGAGCTACTTCTGTAGTCACAGCTGCCCTGGGGCAGACTGACAGAAGTGTAGCTGCCAGTCTGTGTCTATGGCCTCTCCAACCACACAGTCGACAGTATGTATTGCCAGTAGGGGGGATCGAACCTGCCAACCTCCGGGTTAGTGGGTGAACGACTGAGCTACTTTACCTCTACTTGAGTAATATTATTGTAAAGCAGCAGTATGTTTTTAGTACTTCCTCCACCTCTGGTTCAGTGTTTTGATACTGGCAGCCAGTCATTCTGTTTTGGTGGCATAGGCCAACAGGCAGTGGGAGTGTTGTTAGCTCCATCATGCTGGTATGTGATTGGCCAAAGCTTCCTGTATGCACTGAACATTCTCTACTGAATTACAATCTTTTTATTTATTTTATTATAGTTTATTGTATTTTATTTTATTTATTTTTCACAGACGATTTCCGTTATGATCTGCAGTTTCCTCTCGTCTTCCTGGAGTTCTGGATTGAGCCCTGGTTTAAGCTTGGATTTTGCTCTGTAATGGCTATAAAGGCCACATTTATCTCTGTTATGGTAGTGTATATTTATCTTCAACTTATTTTAGTGGATAGTTTAAGCCTGATATTTTTCTAGTTTATTCTATTGGATTTTATTTTCAACTTAATCAATAAAATAAATTATTTTTTCTTCTTCTTTTGGCTACTTGAATTAATCTCACAGTAATTTGGCAAGTTTTTATGTTTTTGTTTTTTTTTATTTTATGTTTGCAGCTCCTTGCTAACACGCTGTCTCTGCATATATATTTAGATATGTCATTTTCTTTTCTTCTTCTTCTTCTTCTTCTCCTTCTCCTTCTCCTCCTTCTCCTTCTTCTTCTTCTTCTTCTTCTTCTTATTATTATTATTATTATCATCTGCCTCCTCGGTTCTACATCAGCCCAGCCCCTCCACACCCCCACCAGTCTGTAAGCAGACCCCAGACTAATGGAACAGGTTGCTGGTGATTAATTGAAGAAATCCAGAGTTGATTGTAGTAATTAAACAAAACAAGGTAAATCAAAGTGCTGTGTACCATCTGGGCCCCGGGGCCTGAGCGCACCATTTACCCACTGCCAGGCACTCCATTTATTTACCCATATAAGCATGCAGGGGACCGCGGGGGCCCAAGCTCTCTATCTGTGTGTGTGTGAGAGGGGACATCATACTGGTCAGGACTAATGGTTTGTTTTCAAAGATAGAGAGGACCCTGGCCCCTGAAGTAGTGAATGTGTGTACTGTATACATTATTTACATGTGAGATGTGGATGTTACTGCTTTAGTGAACAGAGGACTCTGATGGAGAGGCACTGGCAGAAGATCCATATTGTATGTGTAATGTCAGTGCTCTTCTATCATTCAGTAAACACTATCAGAAGGTTGGTGTGTGCATTTACATACAACTCACTGTGAAATAATCACCAGTAAAGATGATAAGATTAAAATCTGTTGTGTCAAAGTCCAGAGGATAAAGATATGTTAAATGACACTGTATTGATCCATCCCTCCAGTGCTGCTGAGGAAACCTGTAAGCAGCAGTGGTCAACCGCTGAGCAGCACCTGGGGACCCTTCTCCACATCTTGAGCCAGGGTCCTAGTTAGGAGTACCAAGCTGAGCCTTTTCTTAGATTAGCCTTTATTGTGCATGTTTTGTGGTTGATGCAGGCCATGCAACATGCATCCACACAGAAAGTACAGGAATTAAACACAGGACCTTCTTGCCTCGTCTTCTTCTTCACAGAAGCCTTTTACACACATACTGTACACTGTCACCTGGACTCTTTCCTGAAATCTTGAGGAGCACCTTGTTGTTTGTACAAACACCAGACTAGTCTTAGTAGATCATCTATATTTACTTAATATTCTTCATGTTTTTAACTGCCTGTTTAACTACAAATTAAAGGTTTTCCAGAATGCAGAATCCAGAAACTCTAATATATTTCCCCATGTAAGTGAAGTTATCTATTCAGCTCTGCTTTGGTAAACACCTCCATCACGTGGCTCTGACTGAGAGGAAAGCGCACAGAGGCAGAACAAAGACATCAGATTAATTAACACACTCTGAGTCCACGCAGACCCACACCGTCCTGCACACAGCCTCTCCCATGCCCGCTGTTATTTTGGTAGTCACTCGAGCGTCTGCTAAATCTGCTCTCTTCATTTTTACCCGCCGCCTCGGAGAGAAAGCTGCATATGAAATTGCTTACATTATATGCTGCAATGTTTTGGCAATGGTCTGGAACATATTAAGCTGAAAATGAATAGCAGGTCTTCTGGACGCCATGTTGCGCGGCGCCTAAGCCTTCAGTTCCTCTTCTCCAAGCGCTCCATCATACCGACAGCTGTCACTTCTTGGCCACTGGCTGCATGTTTGTGTGTGTGCGTGCGTGGAGGTGTGCGTGGTTATGTACATACGTGTGCCGGTGCCATATGTGGGACAGGAGTCTGCTCGTGGGTGTGCTCTGGCCCACGTCGAGATGCTCAAACAAAGGATCACGTCACGGGGGAAGTCTTGCATGTCTGGAGGTTTCTGTAATGGTGATGCAAGGCCAAAGACCTTTAGCTGATCCAAACCAGTCAAGGTTTAGGGGGTTTTAAAGTAAGACTAGGTGACTTTTCACCAGTAAATTAAAATAATTTAAATTAGCATTTGTTAAATCATACAGTACTGTTTTTAATATATATTTTGGTTTGTCGTTGATATTTCAAATGACACACACACACAAAAAGCAACAAGCAGAGCCGGTCCAGTAAATTTGGGGGCCTTAAGCAGGATAGGTTTAGGTTGGGTTTTCATTTTTAAGACCATTCAAATTTTATAATATTTTAATGTAACACTGACTGACTATTTTTTTTAAGAAATGAATGCTTTAATATTTTTGACTTGCAAACTCAGCATGGTGGACCCAGATAAACAGGAATTAAAAGACATTAATATACACACAGCATTGACCCAAACTTTCAGATAGGCCCTTAGGAAAAAGATTACCAGCAATAGCAAGCAGAATATTCTAACTAGGATATTAATCAAATAGAGGCAAATTAATCAAATAAGCAAAACATGGATAAGCCTTGGAGCCCTCTAAAGTCTGTGGGGCCCCATGGAGCTGCTTAGTTTGCCTGTTGTGTACTTACATCCTTCAGTGCAGTTTTAATTGTGTACATTGCAACCTTAGGCCGTACAGGGACAGGTTAAAAGCATTACAGTAATTTTTTAACATCAAACAAAGCTTTTTATACAAGCAGAGTTGTCACAATAGGGTAGGCAAGGTAGGCACTTGCCTAGGGCCCAGAGATAAAGGGGGGGGGGGGGGGGGGGGGGGGGCGGGGGCAAGGACAGTCATTTACCTGTAAAATAGTGAACAAGATGTTCATGGAAAACAAACCACTGAAGTGTTTAATATATTCTACTAATTGTAGCCAGAAAATCAAATTTTGCTGGGGAAGTGCCCCAGTGCCTTATTTTTTCCTCACATTCAGCTGTCTGTTACATGCATGTCCACAATACAGGATACGAGGCAAAAGGAGAGCTTATATTAAAGCTTAGTAAAATTTTATCAAATGCCCCTTGTTACCATGTCTTTGGTTTGAAGAGGGATTTACAAAAAAATTGGAGCCTATGGCCTCTATAGGTTGTAGATACAGCTCTGTATATGAGGAACTAAACCCACTAAAGTGTATAGATGTAGACCAAACTATAGGTTGGCTAATATAAATATATATAATTTTTTTTTTTTATAATTAGTAGTTGGCTGACACATGAGTTTTTATCCCATTCATTGGTCAGATACTTGGGTACACGACACTTGACACGGTGTAACAACATGTACTTATGTTTTACCAAGAAACTGTACTTCTCACTTTCTAGGTACAAATGTATTAAACACACTTGTTACACTACTCTACCAAAGTACATCTTACCACCTAGTAAAGTCTTTGTACTGTTTTTGCAGAAGCTATGTGTACTTTGGTTGAGTAGTGTAGTTGTAGAATAATGCAACAAGTATTTTATGGCATTAAGTACACAAAATGTCTATAAGTACTACAAAGTTACTACAGTTTGTTACAGCATGTGTTACATAGTAATTAGATTGTGCTTACACTGTGGTTACACAGTATTAAGTGTAGTGTAAATAAAGTACTGAATTTTCCTGGATGACTGAGAACCTGCACAGACGTCTTACTGGCTCATGTTCAGGCGCCCATGTGACTGAAGGACCCCAGCTGCAGCCGAGTGGAACAAGTTAAGCCATGCAACTCACAATGTGCCACTCACAATGTAGTTTGCAAAGGAAAAATGTACTGATTTCTTTCTTTTAAAGTACTGGGACATTCAGCAATATTATTTTACTCTTAAATAGCTTGAATACTTGCAAGCCTGCAGCATTAGCCTCATTCTCAATTTAAACTTTGTCTTTGAGCATATGATTTGGGTACAAAAATAAATTGGCACAGTTAATTTCGTGTTGTGAAGGTGTTGGAACATATTTATTACAGGTTATCACTTATTATCATGTTATTACCAGTTTTGTCTTCTTATTATCAAGCTGGAATATATATTGTAACCAGTATTTATGATGCAAATATATGTCTAACCCCCTGAATATGCAGCTCTGTGTCTCCTGCAGGTCTATAGGTTCTGGAGGTCACATATTAGTGAGGTAGTGATTATCATAAATGGATATGTCTCACAGACAACAGCAGGTGTATGGAGCAGCAGCATATGCACTGTTTGTTTGTGCTCTCATTTGCATACCTCCACCAGCCTGTGTGGGGGGGTGTAGGTACGTGTGTATGTGTGTGTGTGTGTGATTGTGTGTATGTACGTGTGGGGGGGTCTCATTGGTATGCTGCTGTGCCTGTTCCCTGTGGAGCTGAGGGATGGGAAGCATCTGTCACCTCTGCACACATCCACACTTAACCCTTACAGTGCCATGTAAACGCTGGACACCTCAGGAAGACCAGCAATATTTTTTTTGTAGAAATACTTGAGAGAATATCAATCTTTAGAAGACATATTCTTAACCAGAATTACCTCTGGAACTTTGCTGACCTGTTATGGGCATGATGCCATATGCTGGTACAGTGCAGGTCAGATCAGTGCAGAGGCACGTCCATCACCTTAAGGGGGTTAATGAGTCTCTGATAAGAAGCGTACCGTACTAGTTTTGGGGCTGTTGGCGACAGATTACAACCTGGTTTGGTGAAGCTACACAGTGCCTTATACTGATTGGATGATAGACAACCACCACTCAAACTAAATGAGAAGCAAGAGACTAAAAAAGCCTTTTTTCTCATGAAACATGTCTTGTTCTTGAGTTTCGTAGGTAGTCCTAAAACAGAGAGGGCGTCCTATCACAGCAGGTGAGGAGATTCCTGACAGCTCATTGTAAAAGCAGGAAAACAGCAGACGTACTGGTCCAGGGTCATGTTCTTATAGTCAAAGGTTCAGGGGTGTTGCGATAGACATGAAGCTTTATGGAGGCACAGGCCCCTTTTTCTCGTATCGCTTTTTTTCTTGAAAGTATGCACCGCACAATGTGCTATTATTTTTTCTTGTTTAGCCCTCTATTCCTACAGTACAGTAAATAATTTAAACAAGGTATACATGGTAATATGTTCAAAATATAATATAGCTGTTTTAACAAGGCTATATGCATATTATGGAAAAAGCTTTGCAGTTCGAATCTAAGCCTCCCAGGGAGGTTTGGAACCGGGGCCTATCTGTTGCAGGAGCATAGTCTAATGAAAGCCCTGGCAGATAATAGTTTGTTATAGAGGATTTATTTACAGGGGCACCACTGATTTATACTGAGGCTCATGCCTCAGTTAAAGTGGTCTAGTGATGCCCCTGGCCATAGTCAAGATGGGATGTGCAACTGTTGCATAAAAGAGCTTAAATTGGCTTAGATCAGTGGTTCCCAAAGTGAGGTCCGGGGCCCCCAGGGGGTCTGCAAAGGTACTGCAGGGGAGCCCCCAGAGACAGTCTATATTTCAATTCAATTTCAAGTTATTCTTTATTTCAGACACATGGTTTTGGTTCATAAAAACATATAAAACATACAAAATTATAAAAAGTCAATGAAAATATTAAGTACCTAAAAATGTTATTACATAAAACAAAATATAATTTAAAATTAATTACGGTACAAATACTTATTTGACAATATTATTTTAAAAATAATTTTAGCCAATAGTCAGTGTTTTTGTAATGTAATGTCTCCATATATAAAAATATATGGAGAAAAACATGACATAGTTTTTTGAATAGAGGGAAGTTCTATAGTTGGGGGTCCGTGTGGGATTTTTGGAAATTTAAGGGGGCCACAACAGTCTTGACTTTAGGAATGGCTGCCTTAGCTAGTTAACCTTCTTTGCTCCCTCTTTATTTACTGAAGTAGCAGGCACACAACAGACCTCTCTGTCTGTCACTGAATAGTTTGGGGACCTGGACTACACTGCACCAGAGGAAATGCACCTTATATGGACAAGAAGATCTGTCCAACTGATGTGACGTGAACAGGTGGAAACCAGAACAACACCTCTGACTAATCTGAATGTGACAAGCCTCACTAGAGCAGTATGGTACAAGTCAGAATATTCCCTCAAATTAACTAGTAGGCTACTAAATGTGGCACTAACATTACTTTCATAAAACAATGTTATAATTAGTGCCTTGGAGAGGCAGAAGGCACTAACAGAAGCAGACAGTACTCCTGGTGTAGCATATACATATCTGCATATTCACTATATTCAACTGTATGCACAAAAGAACTGACTTCACTGAGGCAACAGCCATATCAGATGCATTTTATAATTTGATAATCTAATGAGAGGTACAGGTGGCTAGAATATTACACTCCATATCCCCCATCCCATTAATCCCGGGGGTGATGTTAGGTCAGATGACCAGTAGAACCACCAACATTTTCAATACCCCTGGCATTTTACTTTCATATAGACAGTATCTGACAACACCGTGACCTTTAAATGCACATTCGCTACTATACAGAAGATAGATATTTTTAATATTTTAACTTTTGTTTTGAACTGTATTGTGTTTTGTGCACATTTGCTAACATTGTGTGTTTGCTAATTAATACAATCACATACAGTTTTATAGCGTTTCCAAAAAGGCTGTAAAGGATCATATTAAAAAATATATTTTTAATAGATGGAAAATTAAAAAGACATAATAGTTGAAAGAGTCAGAATAAGTGCAGCCTGAGTTCAGATGACCATCTTCTAGTTTTAAAAATATGTTCACAATAAAATGATAATATTCTCTAAGACAATAATGCCACAGTTGTGTGGTTTATTAAACACTTATTAAAAGCATAAGTTGATATTGTCTCTATACCAACTGTCTTGGTGGAATAGGGTGCATCCATCATCTGTACAGAGATTTGAATGAACCATGTACCACCTGAGGCCACCATGAAGAGAAATGAAGAAAATAGAGAAGGGGGCGTGGCTAATGGGCGGGTCAAGCAAGACTCCAGGAGAGAAAGTGACAGGAGAGAGAAGTAATTTTCCATTGGAGGAGGGGCTCTGACATTTTATTGGTGGATCAACCCCTCGGTGGGCAAGGCAACTGTCAACATGAAGTCTTGATTGATAAATGTGTGGGCGGGGCTACAGGAGAGGGACCATCCTATCACAGCAGGGGGCGGAGCTTCCTGACAGTTGTAAAAAAAAAAAAAAAAAAAAAACAGGAAAACAGCTGACATATTGGTCCCAGGATTGCAGTAGTTCTTTTCTCCATTCTGCTCCGGTCGATCCATCACTGTGTGTTTTCATGTTCTATTTGAGGGACAAACACGACACACATTACACACAGCGTCTGCAGATGACAAATACTCTCAGTACAAAATATACACATAGGGAAATATGCAGCAAAATTGTTATATTTTAAATATTCCTCTCAAGGTATTTGACTGTCACAGCTACTAATCAGTATCAGAGTTCAGAAATACACATACATACAGTATATAATGGACCGATTCTTTTTTATGGACATAATTTTCCAGGTAGTTTGAGGCAGTGAGATATTAACAATTTCTTTTTTTAGTCAATTTTTAACTATAAAAGTATTGGTTAAGGGTAAACAGTTAAAGGTACTGGAAGCAGCAAATACGCTCAGACTGGTTTGAAAATGGTACTGCAGTCTTAATCAAAAAACAATGTTCTGTGGGTTGTCAGTCTTTCTACTTTTCTGATTGGACGATCAGCAATGCAGGGTTTAGAACCAAAACAAAAAAATTTAAACAGAAACAACTTTATGTATGTAAAATATTCGTTTTTATTGTGAATAACGCAGCTGTATCATTGTTATCTGTAAAGCTAAAATTTGATTCAAACATGTTTACCTCATATCTTGGGACATGCCGGTGATTTTTATGAAATATAAAAAATATATACTGCTCATAGCACCTTTAATTGATCATTTCCAAACCATATTTACATATTAATATTTATAAACAACATTGAGTTCTAAAGATTATTATTATCAGAATATTTACCTAATGTTTAAATGTGTCTTTAAAAAAAATCAAGATAAAAAAAATTCAATAAAAAAATTCCTTAATAAATATAAATATCTGAATAAAAACAATACCGCCAGTAGCACCTGTTTTTGCAATAAACTGCAATAAAAACAGCTGATAGCTATAATATTATTTAGATGTCTAATTCATGACATTAATGTACTTCAAATCTTTTGTACCTATTCTTAAAGCATGCACTGGGGCCCCTCACTACCAGGTGGTGCCAGGTACCAGATTATGCCACTGGTAAATAAAATGCAAAATTATAAACATGTGTTTCTGTAATATCAATACATAGTTTATTGAATAAATTATTGTTAATTACATATTTATATATATTTATTTATATTCTGGTTCCTTGGTCATAGAGAGACGTTTCTCCTTGGTTGATTTGTGACCGGCCTCTCTGCAGCGGCTTATAAATGTGGGAGATCTTCAGATATCAACTTGTCTGAACTTTTTACAATGTCACCTGGAGTTGTGTTTTGTTTCATTCACACCTGTTTGAGTAATCCTGTATTATCTGGCCCAGCCTTTCTGCCTTTATACATTAAAAAATAGCATAATATAGCCTCTTTAAAGTCACAGCAAGTTATAATAACACTAAAGCATCGACTACTTGACCAAATGCATTCAGTTGGTCAGTTCCCCCACAATGCGCACTGGTGCAGCTTATTTGGTTAAACGGCAAATAGAGCAGCGCGAACTCCAACCTGCACTAACGTTTGTGTCTGTGGGTACACTTCACAGAAACACTCACTGTAAATCTCCTGCGCTGTGTCCCAGTGGAGGACACCTGTGCGTAGATATGAGTCATTGGTCTTTGTGTCACAAATTGAAACCTGGGAGAACTTAGATAGATAGATTAGTCATTTACTGTTTTCAGCTAAACATTTGCAGCATTAGTCAGTCATAGTTAAATGAACACTGTAGCTCTGTGGTGATGACAGATTAAATCCAGGGGTGGATTAATGTAGAAAAATTGGGATAATAGCCTGCTAATCAGTGTCGGTCCTGTGCATTTGGGGGCCCTAAGCAGGACAGGTTTGGGAACCAAGTCGCTCAGGCATCTCAGATCTTTTAAATTTGCACTGACTATTTTTCTAAGAGGAGTAATACTTTGAAACATTTTTGATTTGCAAGCTCAGCAAGGGGGCTCCAGGTAAACAGGATATAATATACAGACTACAGGCTTAGTTTGGCTATCGGAAGGGCTGGCCCTGCCTGTCATAATGCACAGAGCTGGCTCCTGGCATAAATACTCTGTGCAGTTGTTTAAGGCCACCATTAGGGGGGCCATGTGATCAGAAAGGGCCAAACAGCGGTCAGGGCCGGCTGCCCCATGCTGCAGTGCACATTGGGTGACACTGTCTGGGCAATCACAGTAAATATAGGGAAATCAGGAATGGCAGGAACATTGTACAATTATTTACAACGCAATCTGAAAGGTGACCACCCAGAGGTGCACAATGTATTTCTCACAATGTCTTAGCTGTGGTAATAAAAAAAGCAGCATGACATAATACACACAACAAAATACAACCCAAAATTCCTGTAAATTTTGGGAGGTTTTTTGTTTTGTTTTTGTTTTGTTTTTAAATTACATGAACCAATATTTTATTCACAACAGAACATAGATAACATAACAAATATTTACACTGACAAATTTGACACTTCTATGCACAAAATGAGCTCATTTCAAATTTGCTACAGGTCTCACAATAGTTGTGACAGGGCTAACAAATGGCTGAAGATTTGGCTGAAGATAAAAAGATTTAGCTGGAAGAGAAACTAATTAAGGTAACAGATTACAGGTCTGTAACAGGATTAGCTCTAAAGGAAAGTCTTAGAGAGGCAGAGTCTCTCCGAAGTAAAGATGGGGAGAGGCTCTCCAATCTGTGAAAGAGTGAAGAGTAAAAAGATTGCAGAACACTTTAAAAACAATGTTCCTCAAACGCTTTGCAAATCTCATCATCTACAGTGTGCGTAACATCATCAAAAGACTCAGAAACTGGTATAATGTGAATAAACTATGGGCTCAGGTGATTTGAAAATCTTTTAGTTTTTATTTTATTTATATTATAAAAACGTCCTAACAGTTCTGGAATTTGGATTGTATCAAAACACACATATTTAGAGCTTTCTACCATGTTACAATGCTGTTCCCATCAAAAACATACCTGGAGTTGTCGAAGCCCCGCCCACTCCAGGAAGCACTGACCAGTCAACAAGTATGTATTGAAAACGTTCTCTTTTAGTCACATAATATTTTTAAAGGTTGTGAAAAGTGCTGCTGTTCAAAAGATGACAAAGATTGGTCTAAAAAATACATTGTCCTAGACTAATCTCCTAGTAACTGCAGTATTTTCCTAAACTCTCTGCTGACACACTCTGAGCATACTAAAACTAACAGGAGCAAATCTTCCAAACGGTATATTCTCATATTTTGTGCGTAGCTGGTGTGTGGCTTGTCCTCCAGGTGTCATTGAGCGCTGGGATAAATCAGCCTCTGTGAACAAGCTCTAAATTAGCCCCGTTTTAATTGTGTCTGTAATAGATGAGTGTAATTAGTCTTGGCTGTTCGTCTGCCTGCGTCGTCCTGACATAATCATCTTCCACTGCAGCACTCATCCTCCTTCCTCCATCCCTCACTCCTCAGGCCCGGGGGTGGACGGGGCTCTCCTGCAGGATCTCCCTCTGGAACCAGAGCCGAAAGCACAGATATGGCTTCTCCTGGTAAGATTTGAATGTGTGGTGGTGACTGAACTCTGGTGCTCCTGAAATCTGAGGTCTCAGTATGGTCCATGTCAAGCCCTGGTGTGGTCAAAATGAACCTCAAAGAAAATCTGAACACCAACTAGAAACGACACTAAACCATAGATGCACTAAAAAGGCTCTAAAAATGTAACATACAGTACCATAAACTGAATGAACCTTACTTAAGCCTACAACAAGGAGAGCAAAGACTAACAACCAGACAGAAGAGTGCAGGGGTTTAAAATAGTATTGTTAAAATCATTCTCACGTAATTTATTAAGAGGTGGATTTCAAGATGCTACTTCACAATATCTCTAACACTCGCTCGTGCATGTTTATCCTCACTCATAACGGATTAGTCAACGACACATCTTGATATCTTATACTGGAACATATCCTGCACTGGACCAGGTTAGCAGCAGCACAAGTTTCCATAAAAAGTAAAACCATCTTCTCCATTTGTAAGTTCTCCAAGTGAAGTGCGTTATTTTTCATTATACATACAAGGTGTACAACAAATTTGCATAGAAGGTCAGATGGAGGGTTATTGCTGAGCTCCTGCGACAGAGCACGCCGCCACTATGGACCAACTTGACCCACATGTTTTTAGCAGTAGGGGAAACCGGAGCAGACATGGGGAGAACATGCAAACTTCACACGGGAAAATGTTTATCATGGGCTTTTAGTCCAGCATCATGGTTACCTGCATATAATGCATAGTTATGTTACTCAATGTTTACCAAAATACATGTGTTTACAGCACTAATATCCTAGTGGACCAATTTTTGGGTTTGTCAGGGGTTAAACAGTTTAACTTTACACCAACAACATTTTGTATAGATCTATATAATTCTTATTATGTAGCATGATTTTAGACAAGTGTCCTGTTCAGGCAGCATACCACAATTGTTGGGATGGGTCTGAGAGCCGACTCTTTCGAGCGAAAATTAAAAGAACCGACTCCTGTAGATGAGAGCCGAGTCTTCATCTGATCCTGCTCAGCTCTGCTAAAAATCCACACAAGCAGAGCAAAATTTTACTTTGATGGGCACACCATGCAGCCAATCACATATGAGGACAAACCAGGATCATGTCTTTATGTGAAGGTGGGCTCCAAAGAGTGTAGTGGCACAGGCCAGGTACATAGAGCAACAGAGTGATACTAAACCAAGAGCAATTTGGGTCCCATAAGAGTGGGCCTTTCTATGATGAGCTGAGCCAAAAGAGATGAATCTTTGAAAAGAGCTGGACTGCCCATCATTACACCATTGGTATCACAGTTTGAGAACAACCACACAGAGTTTTCACAGTAACAACCATCAACCCTTGGCAATGGCTGGATCCTATTGTTTTTTGGTCTATAAATAAGGGTATTCTTGTTTTGCTGTGCTTGTGTGTGTGCAGTATAATGCTCTTTTTAGATTTGCATGCAATTGTTAGCTTTACCCAAATTCTCACTCACACACCTTGTATTCTATATTGAGAGATGCTGGTTCAAATCCTGCCATTTATGGATTGTTTTTATGCACTGTCATGACGCTCACCGTCCAGCTCACAACAGCTGCTTAGTAAAATGTATACCCTCTAATCAGCGTCCTAAATCCCTGGCACTGATTGGTTGGGACACGTTTCATGTCCTGTCCCTGATGAGTTTTGACAAAACTGAAAAATGTAGCCGCAGTCAGATCTATGCCCTGATTAGGCCGGAGTTCGATTGGTGCGAGCGACGATTCATCAGTGTCCGGCAGCACCCGTTCACCGGCCGCTCCCGTGTCACTGTGGTCACAACGCCAACGGGACCTCGCCAATCTCCGTCCCGTCCAATCAGTGTCCGGGACATGGCCCTGCACGGGAACAGAGTAATCCTGGATCTAATCACAACAACCAACATCATCAAGTGCAGCCTCCACACACATCAAATTCAAGGACCGCTAAGAGTTACCTGAGAGGTAAATACATTTGGACTGCTAATATTAGCACAAAAAGAAACAAAAATAAAACTGAGTAATGACACTCAAATATACTGTCCAATTTAACAAAGACTAGTTAATCACTCGATTCCATTCTTCCCACAGTAAAGTATATTACAGTTCATGTTACAGAGGAACGTGTATATTTACATGTGTTACTATTGCATGCATCACATGACCATACAGCACATAAACAGCTGTTGATGTTGAACATGTTTGCAGGTTGTTTCAGGTCGCCACATAAAGTTTAAGTAGTTTATGCTGTATCCATGTGCTTAAAGGAAGGCAAGTTTAAGCCCTGCAAACACATTTAATATACAAAGAACGAGTCATATGATGTCACCTGTGTGACATCATATGTGGGACGGGTCAGTTTGGAGGTGTTTCCACTTCCTAAAGATTTGCAAAGTGTTCCCAAAAAGCAGCCCAAACCATTCTACACTCCTCCCTGATGGGGTCCAGTATGATTAAGGATCTGTAACATTTAGAAGTGGGCACTGCTGCGAGTTGATTGGACAAAAGAGAGAATCCTCAATCGGACAAAAACAACAAGCCAAAGGACAGAAATAAGGGATTTTTCTTTTTTTTTTTTAATCAAACACATACTTTTTCCTTGAGATAAACAGCCGTGTTCCAAGTGAGGATGAGCACAATGTTGTGTCAACTTTTTCTTAAAATAAAGCTAGGGTATATTAGCAACAGCTGTTTCCAGTTTAGTGAAGTACAACTCTTATTTTCAGTGGAGGTAAACCTAAAGGAATCTCTTGTTTACTGAAGCTAATGCAGCTTTAGCTCCAGCCTCACACAAACACACACCAGCCTCACAAAGACACACACCAGCCTCACACAGACACACACCAACCTCACACAGACACACACCAGCCTCACACAGACACACACCAGCCTCACACAGACACACACCAACCTCACACAGACACACACCAGCCTCACACAGACACACACCAGCCTCACACAAACACACACCAGCCTCACACAGACACACACCAGCCTCACACAGACACACACCAGCCTCACACAAACACACACCAGCCTCACACAGACACACACCAGCCTCACACAGACACACACAAGCCTCACACAGACACACACCAGCCTCACACAGACACACACCAGCCTCACACTGACACACACCAGCCTCACACAGACACACACCAGGATTTATCGTCTTTTTATTAAATGTTGCCAGCACCTTTATGTTTTCAAAGTCAGCTTCAAACATGTTTTTATCTCATTTATCAACACAACTTAATTTGCGCTTATGTGATGTCAGTGTTTACATAACAGATGTGGGTCTCCTGGACCCAGAGTCATGGAAACACCAGCAGGTTTTGGGGCTACCTGTTCTAAGGCGCCCCCACCCCCCACCCCCAACACACACACACACACACCCACCCCTCCTCCACACACACACACACACACACACACACACACACACACACACACACACTGCCCCAAATCCCTCCCCCCTGAAGAGCCCCGGTCACCAATCAGGAGCACTCTGTCACAGCACAGGTAAGCATGACCTGCTCCAATCCTCGGGCAATCGGCCAGTCATTCATCACCTGCGGGTGGGGGGGTTAGTGAGAGAGCAGAGGGGGGTCTGAGTGGACGGGAGGGGGGGCACGTGTCACTGACAGAGCCAACCCGGCAGACAAATGGCCCCCAAAATTCAGTATTAATCAGCTAGTGATTTGCTGCCCCTTTAAAGCCAATACCACTTAACGGCAGAGGAAAGGGGGGCAGCGGCGAGGGAGGGGGGGCAAAACAAAGACGGAGGGAGGAGAAAAACACATGGACAAATGAAGAGCGCTGAGAAAAAGGAACAAATAAACAGCGGTAGTTGAGTGGAGTGGGTTGTGGAGGAAAGCGCTGCGTCAGGGGGTCCGCTCTGAGACCCCCAGAGCCCCCTCAGACCCCCCCACACACCCCCACACCGCTGTTGATTTGTCACTGCACTTGATCAATAGCTGTGATGGAAACAGAATCCGCTCAGATGGATTAAACGTCCCACTGGCTCTGACGTTATTTTCCCATTAAGAGAAGGCTAATCATTACACACACAACAAGTACACAACAAGCTAGTACTACACACACACACACACACACACACACACACACACACACAGTATCAATGGTGTTTCATAACAATGTATGCAGAACTAGTATAGAATTATGATTATTAACAACAAGTGGAAATGATTGGAAATGAGGAAAAAAATAATAATGGAGGTCAGCCACGATTGACCACGTCCTGATCCAGGGTCTGGTTTGGAGATCTGGACTGGTCTGAGGTGCTACACCATGGGTCTGCAACCTTCTGGAGCCAAAAAGCCAATTAATGCCAAAAATAATACATTCGCATCTGTAAAGAGTCAACTAATTTTAATGCACAAAAGTCGCTGATCCTATAATGAAATATAGCCTATGGATGATCATTAATTATTGCAAACAAACAAAGAACTGTATTAAATACTCAATGCACTGATTATCTTACAATAGGACCCTAAAAAGCAGTGTAATACAGGAGCCACACACACTCACAGAACTGGAGTTATATCCAGTAACTATATCTTGGTACTGTTTATTTAACTTATGTGTGTCGCACTTCATATCAGTCCGTGCATGCACTGCGCAGCCAATAAAGTCTACAAACAGCAGTTTATCATAAGTTTATAGCCTAATATGAAAAACTGAGAATGTAAGATGCCAAAAGAATGACATGAGGTTGCAGATGGCTGTGCTACACTAAACAAGGTTAACGTTAAAATTTCAGAAATATTACATGTTCCATATATACAGTATGTTATAGGCAAAGTGGGAAATTAGGGATTCTGTAAAATCTTAACAAATTTTGACAGGGTAGCTCCTGTTTTTGTCTTGTGAAATTTAAGTCCCGTTTAAGACTTTTTAATGCCACTTTGAATGAAATTTAATGCCAGGATTGTCGACAAAAGAACAAAAATTTATCAGAATTTTACCCAAATTAAATATTTGTACTACTTTGACACTCAGGTGCTTTATTTTAAAAGCCTAATACAAAGGAAATAACAGTTCTGCAGTGAAAAATCTTAACCCTGAATCGTACATTTCACTGATAAAGGCAGCCCATATAGTGGATCTGTAATATAAGCTTTTGGAAATGTACAAAGGCACATTCTAGTGGTGACCTAAAAGATTTTTATACCATTTATGATAGAATTAATTCCTATGTCCAAGTCGCAAATAATGCATACTGTACTTGTCTATTATTAGTTATGAAGTATTACTTTAAAATAACTAACAAGACAAGACAAGAGCAAGCATCTAACATCATTTGGACTGAAATTGATTTGTGTGATTAATTTGATAAATGTCAACGTTTGCAAGCATATAGTCACCGATCTATATATTACCAACACCAAAATTACCGTTTTTAAATTTAAGACCAAGATGAATAGAATAATACCTGCCCATAAGATTTAATACTTTTAAGGCCTTGAATTTGACCACATTAAATTTAATACCTTTTTAATACTTTTAAGACTATCCTGTTTGAGAAATCTAAAATTTGCAGTGGTTTCATTGAGATTTTACATAGATGTCTGAGATGTGGGATGTTTTTTTGTTTGTTTGTTTGTTTGTTTTTTAAACTTAAATGTGAAAATTGAATATCAGATTAATTAAAAATGTTACTGTAGTTTTGTTAATCCAAAATAAAAAGTATTGCATTTTCCACTCTATGCCTAAATATTATTGGGCATTTAGGCAAAGAAAGTAAAAATATAATAAAATTAAATTAAAATAAATTCTCCTTTGCCTGTAACATAAGAATAACCAAAAACACAATAACAAACAAATGCAGGTGTGCCAATACTGAAACCATCACTACAGAAGTCACCAGTGCCTTTACATCTAAACTACTGCTTGTTTGACCAATGGCATAGCAGTACTGACAGTATTGGCCACGTGCTCATAAAAAAAATAAATAAATAAAAAAAAAAAATAAATATACAGCTCTTTGCAAACTCTTTCTGTAGCAGACCTCCAGACGACTCTGTACAACACAGAAGCATCTGGTGAGGCTGGTTATTAGAGGAAAAAGTGTTTCAGATAAATAAAAAGTGATATTTTGACCACACAGTATTTAGTGGTCACATTGCATAATGTATTCCATAACAACAATAAATTCACCCCAGGAGCTGCAGAATGACTTAGGTCACTAACATTGTCATCAGCCCTTGTCCAGGTCACAAAAGGCTTGAGTTTCAGCTGGATATTTGCATTTTCCTCTGAGATGTCAATCAAATATTCTGCCATTAACTGCCATTTATATAAAGCTGAGCCCCTTCTTTAATGTATGCAACAAATTACTGAAGATGCCCTATCTAGTAGACCAAGGGCAGTGACAAATACTACAAACACAGAGTCCATCTGCCTTAATGTTATATTCTAAAACTTATATGGTTTTGTAACATTAAAGACATATTAAGCAAAATCGACTTTTCTGAGCTATGATATTGTTTCCTGGAGTTGTTTTTAATTTAATTCACGCTTGTTTGAATAATCCTGTATTCTCTGGCACTGAGTTTTTGAGGCCTCAGAATGCTTGGTTTCACAAACCTCCGCCTCTCCCACAAACCCCCGCCCACTCCAGGAAGCATTGTCCAATCAACAAGCCCTCTACATCCAGTCTGCTCTCATTCATTTATCAAAAAAACAAAAACAAAAAACTGTACACTGTACACTGTACAGCTCTGTTTCCACTGATTCCTCACAGGCATTTTTACTTTAATGGTAAAATGGCATCATACAAAAAGTTCAAGGAAGTAAAAAGCTTTTTTTTCTTTGTTCCTGTTCAAAACACTGTAACAAGCTCTACACCCTGCTGCCATCTGCTGTTTTCTTCACCTGTTTCTTTATGGCAGTAGTAAAGTATTTATTGAAAACATTTAAATTTTCTTTTAGTCACATAATGTTTTTAAAGGTTGTAAATTGTGCTGCTGTTCTAGACGTGACCAAGATTTAAGGATAGACAGAAAATTAATAAAAGCATAATATAGTTGATTTAACAAAAGTAACAACCAAAAACAAAAGTATCAATCATTTGACACATCCTTGTTCGAGGCGAGGCAGGTTAGAGAGTGCAGCACAGAGAACAGAGTAAATAGTGAGTAAATAGTGAGGAAGGACACAGAGGTGAAGAGTAGACGAGGTGTGATGGTGAGGAAGAGGGGGGAGAGGAGGAGGGTCTCTGCAGGAGGAAGAGGGACCATCTGCTGCTGGAGCCCTGCTGTTTACTCACCTTCCTCACTCCTCTGCCTCCTCTGATCTCTATAAAATGTACAAAGGAAACAGCTATATATAAATAATACTCAATAATATATCAGCACTGATGTTGGCGCCATTGCATTACATTATTAAGATCAGTAGCCTGATGCCTTTTTACAGTTATTCCTTTAAAAAGCAAAGAGCTGGTGGCTGACATAAATCATCTCATATTCATTTTATGTTCAACCATTACCCATTTAAAAACCTTGCACGTTTCCTTTTCATACTATGGTCCCCTCAGGATCATGTTCATACATTATACTATGGTCCCCTCAGGATCATGTCTGTACATTATATGGTCCCCTCAGGATCATGTCCACACATTATACTATGGTCCCCTCAGGATCATATCCGTACATTATACTATGGTCCCCTCTGGATCATGGCCACACATTATACTATGGTGCCCTCAGGGTCGTGTCCATACATTATATTATGGTCCCCTCAGGATCGTGTCTGTACATTATACTATGGTCCCCTCTGGATCATGTCCACACATTATACTATGGTCCCCTCGGGATCGTGTCCGTACATTATATTATGGTCCCCTCAGGATCGTGTCTGTACATTATAGTATGGTCCCCTCTGGATCATGTCCACACATTATACTATGGTCCCCTCAGGATCGTGTCTGTACATTATACTATGGTCCGCTCTGAATCATGCCCATACATTATACTATGGTCCCCTCTGGATCATGTCCACACATTATACTATGGTCCCCTCAGGATCGTGTCTGTACATTATACTATGGTCCGCTCTGAATCATGCCCATACATTATACTATGGTCCCCTCTGGATCATGTCCACACATTATACTATGGTCCCCTCTGGATCATGTCCACACATTATACTATGGTCCCCTCACGATCATGTCCACACATTATATTATGGTCCCCTCAAGATCGTGTTAGTACATTATATTATGGTCTCCTCAGGATCGTGTCCATACATTATAGTATGGTCCCCTCAGGATTATGTCCATACAATATACCAGCGTCCCCTCAGGATCATGTCTGTGGTGAATACACTGAACTGGTGACATGAACAAAACTGAAATTGTCATCATTAGCCTCTTTCCAGTGTATTTGTTCATAGACAACCATGTGTTCTTGCAGGGCTTCCATAGTTGCTGACAGCCAAGAAAAAATGGAAATGCAATCTGAAAATACACCACTGAATGAGGTCAAATACTGTTTGGTGTTAATAAATAAGAATAGCATGTCTCCATAAATGCGATGTATATTTGAATATATATTCCACATTACCTCGGCGGGGGAGGGTCTGTCCCTTTCTGTCCATGTTATGATTAGGGCCCTGGCGCACACATCCATTCAGATCCACAACAAACACAAAAAGTCACCGTGAGAGGATCTTTCTAATGGATTCTGAAGATTCCAATTTCCCCTCTGCCACATAAGACAGAAGCGCCTTTGAGCTCAATTACCCCTGTCTCCAGTGGCGCCTCGCACTCCCGGGGACCCCTCCTCACGTGGACACTTGCAATCATACCACGCTCTCACATATCCACGCAGAGGCTAAGTCTGGGCGACAAGACACAATCACACAATCAAGGACGATCCAAACACAGAGACGGACGTTAGTTTGGGCTAAGAGTCTACGAGATGGGAGATGAGATGAGAGGAGAGGGAATTAGACACACTATAAAACTGTTTTTAAACCAGATTTACTATAAATACAGTACTAATAAAGTCTTTATTTCTAATGTCTATGTAGAATAGCATAGTACAGTGGTTCCCAACCTTTGCCGTCTCATGTACCCCCTGGGCTTTTTTATTAAACAATGAGTACGCCGTTACTCATACATGATGATTATTTTTCTAAAAGTAGTTTTATAAAAATTAGTACAAATTCAGCCTGTGATTGTTCCGCCCATAGAAATTAAACTGCAGACTAACTTCTTTGAGTAGAATAGGAAAAGAGTTGGTGGGCCAGGCTATCAAATCCCAGCTTCCACTGAGATACCCTTGAATGTTTTATGTTGGCATTAATTTTGCCTGTAACCAAAACATGCCATTCATCTTTGTTTCAAATTATTTGAAAGACACAGATTTGTGAAACAACTACTGAAGACACTGCCCCAAACCCCCAATCCTTTTTAGGTACACTCCTCTTTTGGTTTCACTCTTGCAAATCTAGAACCATTAGTTAAGTTGGTTTGTTTTTATCTTAATTAAACATCCACTCAGTACGAGTCAGTGTAATGGCTAAATGAGGTGTTGCAGAGTGTATAAAGCCCCCTGCATCTGCCCTAAAAAAAAAACCTTGCAAGAATAGGAGAACCGACCTGGTGTCTCTAAAGTCTCAGATCTCACAATAAAGCGTCACGTCCCAGTTAGCCATAACAACAAGCTAGCAATGACTTTATACTTTAGATTTTTGTCATGGAAAAGTGGCCAAAAGGCAGAAGAAATCTAGAGAGGAGAATACAAGAGTAAAGCTGACTGAGGGTCAGGAATCAACCAGACTTGTGAATATTTACAATAACGCTTAACTCCAAAATATAGGGTGAGCTCCATAGAGAAAAATCAACCAAAACTTTTCCTTTAGTTTGTTCTCTATTGAGTTTTATGTAAAGTTTCTGTGTGCTATATTGAATTTTGGCCAAAGGAACTTCAAGAGAAAATGACTCCATCTTAAGATACTATTAAAAATTCTAAAAAAGAAGCGACTCAGAGGAGGAGCAAAAGAAGAGTGTGAGAGACACGAGGGCAGAGCCACGAGGAGCTGCAGCCCATATCGCTTTTACAGAATCCACTCTTCCAGAAACCTTATTAAATCCCACAATTAGCCGCACGTCTGAGGCTATAAATAGGCTCACTTTTCCCATTCCCGTGATGTCAGTCAGCGGGCCGGCTCCGAGCGCGTGGAAACAAAACAATTTAAATTATAGCGCCGCTCGCTCTTTGTCTGGCCACCCTTTTAACAGGATAATTACTAGTCTATTCATTCGCACTCTACCAGGGCGATATATCACCTCCACTGCGGCCTCGCTCTGTCTGATAAACGCCCTTCACTGGGGGGGTCTGAGGAGGGGGGTCAGGAGGGCCCTCTCATATCAGCTCACTGTCTGCTTCACTGCAATGGCTTTCAATGAAAAAAAAGCTTCAAGACAGAATGGACTCCAGCCAGGATTTTCCTAGAAACACTGCCCCCACGTCTTCCAGAGTGACATGGACACCTTCCCATGAGGGCCTTGCGTCGAGACTAAAAAAAAAAAAAAAAAAAGAAAGGGGGTAGAGAGAGGAGAGGCAGCACAAGGAGGCATCTATTATTCAGCACGGGCCCGACCCCTGCATACGCACGCCATTAAAAATAGGAAATCCATAGCGGAGACAAATGGCCCCTAAATGAAGCGCTGCAGGAGGAGAGCGGAGATAGGGAGCGTCGCTGGAGCTCTAAGTGTCTCCCGGGGCGATAAGGGGATCTATCACAGGCAGGGTGAGGTAGAGCTGTTAGGCCCGCCGTGATGAGAGAGTGGGAACGGGGGGTTGAATATACTGCCATGAAGAAGGACATAAAGCAATTAGAGCCGCTGTAAATTGCGTCCAGATAAAATAACTCAAGGAATAATAGGATCTGAGCAAAACCAAGCTTCTGTGATGGGTTAAAAATCAGAAATACAAGCAAAAGCAAACGAGGCAAGACACCAAGGGTTGGAAACCACCTGCACAAGACTGAAATAAATCAGCCATTTTGTCATTCGGAACCTTGTGGCGGGATTCTCAAACACAAAACTCAGGCATTGTCAAAAAATGTGTTTTAGTGTGGTTTATTGTGCCGTCCCGAAGTAAAAAAAAATTCTAATTGAAAAGAAAAAAATAAACACATTATGAAACTGTAACCAGGTAAGACTCACAGCTCACCTATAAACCCTCTGGGACTGACCATTTTACATAAAATTCAGTACTAATACAAAAAGTGTATTTCCACATTACTAAAGTCACGTTCTTTCAATAGGCATGCACAAAAGAAAATCTACTGCTGTTGTGCAGTAACTCTTTATGTGTGTGTGTGTGTGTGTGCGTGTGTGTGTGTGAATGTTCTGCTGCTCACATGACCCGCGAGAATGGTAACATGAAGGAGTACTCCCATATAAAGGCCCAAAAAAGCAGCCTCAGGGGAAAACCGGTCTCCCACTGTTGGCCAAAAGCTTTTCCTTTTTTATTTATTTATTTATTTATTTGTTTATTTGTTTATTTGTTTATTTATTTATTTATTTATTTATTATTTGTTTTAATTAATTAATTTTCAGTCAGAAAACAAAAGTTCAAACCTTCCTCTACAATTTTAAATACCCGTCCCAACCTTTACAATGCTCAGCAACACAAAGGTAGGCCCTAAACTAACTTCATTACAGCAAAACCAGGAAACACTCAAACAAACAAATAGGTAATATATCTACACAAACAAGAAAACAGCAGAGATAATATAATCATATAGTGGAGCCCATGTATTAAAATATTCTGATTCTATGTTTTCTGGCTTAAATGCAGTTCTAATTGCAGTGTGTGGGCTTGTGTGTATCCATATTTAAATGTTACTGTTTTTGTTTTAATGCATATTGATAAATAAATTTGATGAAATAAAGAAATGCAAATCTCCAAGTGTACCAAGTGTAAAGGAAGTTCTGAATACTCTGCCTCTTTAAGGTCAGCACCAGAGGAGACCAGGTTAAATGTACCATATAGGTCTGATGGAAAAAATTGGCTTGGTTTTCTTCAAAGAGCTCTCCCATCTCCAGTATAAGTGCAGCTAGATTCCAAACAAGACTGTGGCCTTTGAGTCCGGAAGAACCATGTTCTTCATCTTCACGGTTTTTGTGTATTGAAGCTAAAGGCTCATTTATACTCCCATTTCGTACATAAATAGATCCGTCCGTTCTAAGCATTGTTTGCATCACAGCATTTATACTTTGTCTATGCGTTTTTCTATGTGAGCATGTGTGTTATGTTAAATATCCAGTAGGCGGCAATGACCAACAGTCCCAGATTTTACCAAGATGAAAAAAAGCAACAGTAATCAAACATGGCAGCACTGACAGAGGTTTTTACACCACATTTTATGTCAAGAAAATGAGGCAAAACTAGCAATAGGTTGGTTCAGTATTTTAACAAACCGTGACTAACTTGTTCTAGTCTCGAAAAGGTTCAGCTGTTTCTTCTGCTGTGACTGTTGACCTGTGTTCACTAGCACTCTACAATGATCAATGCATGTACTGCTCCATTTGTCCATATCCACACGCTCTGGGAAAACAGACCAGCGTCTGAGCATTGAA